>OZ005652.1:178419445-178591945 GCA_963930645.1 Salticus scenicus
AGATTTTTATAAAAAAAAAAAAACTTTACAAATAATAGCAAAATTACTATTTGCTTTATCTACTGTAGTAAGAATAAATTTATCTTTTAAATTTTCAATATTTTTTTTAAGTTCAGCACTATACTTAAACTCATCAAGGTTAAATTTACTATAGTAATTTCTAAGGAAAAGCAATTGTTTCTCAAAAAGGTACAAAAATTTAAATTTCCATTGTCTTCAATCTTCAAAACCCAGGTAGCACATAACGTTGCTATTGCGCTGAAAATAGTCTGAACAGTGAAAAATTAGTTATAACAACGTTGAAAGAACGTTACGTGGTACTGGGGAAGGCCAGCTATATTTATAGGAAATTTTTAAAATAAAAATGTCTAAATATTTTTCTATAAAATCAATGATTTTTTTATTGCTATAATTAAATTTCAACCTAAAGCTTGATCTCAGATTCATAATACTTTTTAAATGATCATCTTCAATTATATTTAAATTTCCTGAGACAATATGACCATAGTAAGGATCAATGAAGTCTTTGAAACTATTTGAATTGAAGTAACATTCATCATCTTTAATTAAACTAATACATTTACTATACTGATTATAATTGCAAATTAGATTTTTAAAGTTTTATCATAACTATTAGCAATCCTTATATTAAAACTGTTTTTTAAAGGAAATAAACTTTCACAAGCTTTCAAAACTTTTTTTAATTTAATAGAGTCAAAAATTTTATCTCTGAACGACAAAACCAAATTTTCCTGAGGGTGTTCTTTCGAATTTCCGTCCTTATCCAAATCATAATTACCAATTTTATATTTAAACAAATCCAAAATAATATCTTTAATTAAAATATTTTTAAAACAATAGCTGTTTAATTTATTTTCAATAAACCACTTTATAGCTTTATTTTTCAAACTGAAGACCTTGGTTTGTTTTAAAAATATTTTAATTAAAGATATTATTTTGGATTTGTTTAAATATAAAATTGGTAATTATGATTTGGATAAGGAGGGGAATTCGAAAGAACACCCTCAGGAAAATTTGGTTTTGTCGTTCAGAGATAAAATTTTTTACTCTATTAAATTTAAAAAAGTTTTGAAAGCTTGTGAAAGTTTATTTTCTTTAAAAAACAGTTTTAATATAAGGATTGCTAATAGTTATGATAAAACTTTAAAAAATCTAATTTGCAATTATAATCAGTATATTAAATGTATTAGTTTAATTAAAGATGATGAATGTTACTGCAATTCAAATAGTTTCAAAGACTTCATTGATCCTTACTATGGTCATATTGTCTCAGGAAATTTAAATATAATTGAAGATGATCATTTAGAAAAGTATTATGAATCTGGGATCAAGCTATAGGTTGAATTTTAATTATAGCAATAAAAAAAATCATTGATTTTATAGAAAAAGATTTAGACATTTTTATTTCAAAAATTTCCTATAAATATAGCTGGCCTTAAGGCCAGCTTCCATTGTCTTCAATCTTCAAAATTTTGAAGATTGAAGACAATGGAAATTTAAATTTTTGTACCTTTTTGAGAAACAATTGCTTTTCCTTAGAAATTACTACAGTAAATTTAACCTTGATGAGTTTAAGTATAGTGCTGAACTTAAAAAAAGTATTGAAAATTTAAAAGATAAGTTTATTATTGCTACAGTAGATAAAGCAAATAGTAATTTTGCTATTATTTCTAAAGTTTTTTTTATAAAAATCTTCTTTTAAAGGAATATTCAAGTAATAGTTCTTTCAATAAGTTAACTGACCCCCCCCCCCTCTATTATCAAAAAACGTATACTGCCTTTGATAAAAAACTAAATTTAAGCAGAAATTGTTTTAATTTTCCATATCTATTCGTTACTGTAAAATTTCATAAAAATCCAGTTAAATTTCGTTTTGTCACCTGTGGTACTAATAGCTATAATGATAAAGCCGGTAAAATCTTGTTTAAATATTTAAATTCAGTTTTAAAAGTAATAAATTCTACTATTGATAGTAACATTATAAACAATAACCAGAAAGTTTTAGAATATTTCAAGATTAATTCAGAAAGCATTACTTCCGTAAATACCTATGATTTTGAAAATTTGTTTGGCTGTATTCCGCACAACTTGGTTATAGAAGTTCTTGAAAGCATTTATGATGAATTTGGCAGCTACTTAAATTGTGATAAATATTACTGGATTAATCTTATCAGGTTTTGTATTTTTGAAAACGTTTTGTTTAACGGGAAAGATTACTTTTTACAGCGGAGGGGGATCCCAATGGGAACGAGCTTTTCGAGTGCTTTCGCAAATTTATTTTTATATTTTTTCGAAATTTTTTTTATAAATATTACTTTCTTCAGATATATTGATGATTTAATAGTTTTTAACTGTAATTGTTTCGAAAATATTTCTGCAAAAATATATCCTAAAGAATTAATTTTAAACCGTACAGATACTGATAAAATTTCTTTCCTAGATTTAAATATAAAGAGAAATGAAGATAAATGGCTGACTGGATTATATGATAAAAGAAAGGATTTTAATTTTAAAGTTAATAGTCTTACTAATTGGTTTTCAAGTATCAGTAGAAAAGTTTTAAAAAATATTATGTTCGCACAGCTTAAAAGAATTCGTACTATCTGCAATAATGAAGAAGATTTAAAATATGCTCTTGGAGACTTAAAATGTACCTTGCAAATTAACTGTTACCCGTCCCAATTTTTAACTGTGAGTTTCCAGAGTTTTCCTATCTCGGTTTGTTCTACTTCCTCATTCAAGGGCGATATTTAAGTACCGACGAGTAGCCCCGTCGGCCGAAGGTTGTTTGTTTTCCAGATGAAGTGTTGTATTTTTATTTCATTCTATACTTTCTTGTTTACCTTCAGTAATTCTTTATTGTATTGTATATTTTTTTAAATGAATTGATGTAATTTTGTAACTTTTACAATTTGATAATTTTATAAATTTTTTTTAGTAGTTTTATAAATTATATGTATGTTTGATTTCTCGTCAGTTATTGATGGTTTTCTGTTTGGTGAGAAGTTGGGGGCTAAGGATAGTTATTAGCTTATAGCTACTGTCCTTTCAGAAACTTCTCGTTCACCCGTACACTGAGGGGCTTCCCTGATGAAGATCTCAGTGTTTTTTGGGGTTTAATTTCATTCATTTGTTTTTGTTTATTTCTACATTTATTTCTACATTTATATACTCCTACATCTAAGTTTTGCATTTTCTTTCGCTGCAATTTTGCGCATTGGTTTGTAAGTCTCCGATTGTTTTTTTCCTAATCTGTAAAACTTATATATTTATAAACTCCTGTCAATAGTTTTATATATATATACATATATATATATATATATATATATATATATATATGTGTGTGTGTGTGTGTGTGTGTGTGCGTAAATAGACCTTAATTAACTTATGTAGCAGCCCTCCAAACTCTCAATCAACCATGTTGAGTGTTTCTCATTTATAAATAGCTGTTCTCTTTTAATCTAGAGAACAGATTTAATTAACACATTTCTTGTGGGCGTGTAAAAGTACGTTTGCAAGAAAACAAATCTTGCCTTTAGGCGCTCCTCTAAAACTATTCTTTGCTTCAAACACTGATTTCACACGTTCATGTTTAACATATTATGTGCTGTGGTTGTATATATATATATATATGCTACCGGAATTTACAGAATCAAATGAGGATAAAGTTTAAATAATTTAAATCACGAATATATAAAATCCTTTTGTTAAATAACATAACGTTTTAGAGGAACGCCAAAACACGAAGCTTACTGCTCAAAATAGGAAAATACTCTGACGACAATGTGTTAAATACACAAGATGTGTTTTGTTGAATTCATTTCAGATCTTTTAAATCAAAATTTCGTTACATAGAACTATTATTACAGTGGATGGGACAGTGGTAATCTTTTTGTGAAGCAAATCATCTGACTCACCTTTACTATCCTTTCTTATAATCTCGTAAGCAATGCTACATCCACTGGTAATAATAGGTCTATAGAAGGAAATAAGTTATTTTGCGACGTAAAAAAAGGAAAAATAAATAAAAAAATAAATAAACTGATTTACAAAATTATAATAAATTTTGTGTATTTCTTTGAATTAACATTTTTTAAAATTATTTTTAGCATAATTTTTATATATTTTTATTAACGAAACAATTATTTTTGTTAAAATAAATGAATAAATAAAACTCTTTTAACAGACATTCTAGCAATTTAAACAAATCTATGTATGTAATAAATAATAAAAGAATCGTTAAAATTATTTCGATAATCTGTACAAAATTTCTATTGGAACACACTTAAACCGAAATTTTTATTGCAGCAATAAAATATGTCTTTCTTTTCAGTGGTCTGTTTTCTCGTTTCGGTAATTTTAAATTTCTTTGAAAATGATATACATATTTTAATATTATACTATATAACGTATTTCTTATTGAAAATAGGATGAATGTAACTACTACTTCTTATACAAGGACTCGCGAAAGAGTTCAGATATGTTATACACTGATGGAAAAAAAATCCCAACACCAGGAAGGAGCTGTGCTAGATAAACGAAATTTGGTAGGCGTGTTTATACATCTGAAAGATGACGTCGATTCAAATTTCGAGCTACGCGCATAAGTGTGGCGCTAGTAGCGACACTATGAACATGCAAATGAGGTTTGCTTTAAATAAGCGCTGTAAGGTTCGTGATCGTTATTTACAGTTGAGATTTGACGTAGTGGGTTAATGTTAGTCAAGGATGCCTCTAAGAAGACGAAGAAGCCATTATCAACAGCTCACTGAGTTTGAACGAGGTCGTGTAGTAGGGCTACGAGAAGGTGGGTTTTCTTTCCGCGATATTGCAGACTTGGCAGGAATGTATCCACTGTGCATGAGTGTTGGCAGCAGTGGTCAAGGGAAGGTACTGCCTCAAGAAGACCGGGTTCGTGAAGGCGGCCACGTTCAAGAAGGCGGCCACGTGGCACTACTGAGAGGGAAGACCGCCGTGTTCGGCGTATGGCTGTGGCTAATCGTACTGCGTCTGCAGCTGAAATTCGAGCTGCAGTTGGCACCACAGTGACACAACGAACTGTTACAAATCGGTTACTTCAAGCACAGCTCCGAGCCAGACGCCCTGTAGCGTGCATCCCACTGATTCCAAACCACTGCCGCTTGCGACGTGAGTGGTGTCAAGCTAGAGCTCATTGGAGGATGGAGTGGAGATCTGTTGTGTTTTCTGATGAAAGCCGGTTCTGCTTTGGTCGCAGTGATAGCCGTGTGTTGGTTAGAAGGAGGCCAGGTGAACGCCTGCTAGCGACCTGTCTGCGGCCTAGACACGCAGGGCCTACTCCTGGAGTTATGGTTTGGGGAGCAATTTCGTATGACAGCAGGAGCACTCTCGTGGTTATCCCATGCACCCTGACTGCAAATTTGTACGTCAGTCTAGTGATACAACCTGTTGTGCTGCCATTCATGAACAGCATTCAAGGGGGTATTTTCCAACAGGATAACGCTCGCTCTCATACCGCTGTTGTAACCCAACATGCTCTACAGAGTGTCGACATGTTGCCTTGGCCTGCTAGATCACCAGATCTTTCTCCAATCGAGCACGTATGGGACATCATTGGACGACAACTCCAGCGTCATTCACAACCAGCATTAACCGTCCCTGCATTGACAGTCCAAGTGCAACAGGCATGGAACTCCATCCCACAAACTGATATCCGACACCTGTACGACACAATGCATGCACGTTTGCATGCTTGCATTCAAAATTCTGGCGGTTACACCGGTTACTAATGTACCAACATTTCACATTTGAAATGGCTCTTCTCGCCAATGGCTCTACCTGTGATCTTGAAACTTTAATCAATTAAATATGTTACCTAGACCTTTACCTAGACCTTACCCTTACCTTTAGTTTAAAAAAATTATACCTCTGGGGGTACCGGAACATGGGTCAAACTCGCTCTGATCCGGATCAAAATTCGAGTTTGGCTGGTGCTGCCATCTTTCACCAGCTTATGGAACTAGAAGTCGTACTTCCTCCCTATGAGGCGTTCCTAATAACGGAAGACGCAACCCTCTTGCCTTAAAATAAGTCCGGTAGTTTCACTACCGGGGCTCGGAATTTCCGAGTGGCACACGACAACAACAACAACAACCTAGACAAATGTATTGCTGAAATTTCATTACTGTACAATAATTTTTTCTTGGTGTTGGGATTTTTTTTTCCATCAGTGTAGATTATGACAGGTACTATTTTAAAGCATATTTCAACATCTTTATGCTAAACATTACGAATTAAACATATATTTTTGAGATATAAAAAAGAGTATGTTTCTTGTAGAAAATGGTATGAATATTATTAATGGCTCGTTTACAAAGCCATACAAGAATATTTAATTCATTTCGGGGTATAGTTAAAAAAAAAAAAAATGCTTTTATTTCTTAACATTTTGCTCTAGCAAAATATGTCTTGGAAATTTAAGATAATTTTTTTCTAAATATAGTCATTACTTTAATAAAAATTTAATCGCAGATGGAAGTATCATAAGAAAATTAATTTCGAGGAAAAAAAAAATTAAAATCATAATCGTGCCTGAAAAAGTCAAAAAAAAAAAAAAAAAAAAAAAAAAAAATCAAGCTTTACCTCCATGTGATTTTCTTTTTGAGTAATTGAAACAACGTGAGTCAAAGCTTAAACCTCTTATACACGATGCAATGTTCATTTAAAATAAACTTTAAGAAATTTTAAGAATATTTGACAAAGCCTTAGAATTTTAAATTCACTAAAATAATCTGAAAAAGCGCGAATAAGATAAACGAATTTAAAGATAAGATTTAAAGATTAAAAAAAATGACAAACAGAAAAACAAGTATTATGGGAACATTTTTTAGCAAATGTTCTAATTAGAACATGTTTTAAATGCAGAATATATTTTTATGACGATAGTTTTAGTTTAAAAAACTCAAAAATTGGCGTTTTGTCAAAATTGGAAAATTTAGAGTGTTTGAGTCCAATTTAAGTATTTTTAACTAAGAATAAAATAATAAAATAGAATTCCAGAAAGAATCTATGCTTATTTTCTCCCATTAATTTGTAACTATTCACATAAAAATAATTTAACATGAAAAGTAAAAACACTAAAAATGTGTGATAGATACATTTTGTAAATACCCCCCCCCCCCCCCCCTTCTCCTCTAAGTTGATAATTTGGCTTTACCTTCATTTATCTTTAGACTTCCTTATATCAATCAATGGACTATGGATAATGTTCTCATTGCATCATTTTTTTTCTTTCTTTCTTTGCGATTTTTCTTTCTCTTTCCCCCTTAAAATATCTTCCTATTTATTACATTAGTGAAGAACATCTGTTGTTAAAGCACAAAAATTTATATTAGAAATTGAACTAGAAGTATATATTGAATTAGGATATTATAGAATTATACACTGAATAAGGAGATAGGAGATATTGTAATTAAAAATAGAAACTGAAATTAAACCTATATTGCAAACAGAAAAATTACCCTATACCTGTTTTCATAAATTTTGTTAAACTAGCTTGACGCATGAAAGTTCACTAATAATGAATTTCAGTAAGTAATTCCTAAAGTACAGAAATCCTCCCACGCACAAAAGAGAGAAATACATTCGTCTTTATTCCTCTCACAATGTTACTCAATCAATTAATGATGAAGTTCTCTGCATCCAATTATCCTCTTCTCTCTGAACATATTATCTTTATTCTGAAACTCACTCTCAAAAATTGATACAGAGGAAAAAGGAACTCATCTCAAAATCATAACGATTAAAAGGGTTTAAAAAAAAAGATTTCATTCTATTTAAAAATTTAGTCTTTAATGCGGAAACGTTATAAAATTTTATATAGGACATGAACAAAGAGAGGGGGGTGCTTTTCATAATGAAGAACTAAATAGAAATTCTCTATACATAAGAAAAACTATTACATTCGTCTTTTCTTTTCTCTTAAGTTGGTCAGTCATTCAATGATAAAGTCCCCTGATTCCACCTTTTCTCGGATTATTACCTTTCTTCCCGAATTTCCCATTAGAAAGAGAGAGAGAGAAAGAGCATTTTAATATTTTAAAATAGTAACATTCTTATTAGAAATTAGTCCTTACATATGTGTTCAATGTATTATATTGGAAGTAGAGTGGTGCCTTTCACAATCATAAACAGAAATTGCAATATTTTAACAAATGCAATTGATTTATACTATAACCTAAAAAAAATTACTCTTTCCCTGTTCTCTTATACAACGTTGCAGAATGACACATGAAAATTCACTAATGAAGAATTAAGAGAGAGAGAGAATTCTTGAAATATAGAAATTCTCCAACGCACAAGAAGGAAAATTACAGTCTTTACTTCTCTCTCAACGTTAGTCAATCAGTTAATGATGAAGTCCTCTGCATCCATCTCCTCTTTTTCCTCTCGACATCCTATCTTTCTTCTTAAATTCACTATCTCAAAAAACCGGTACAGAGAAAAAAAGAGGCACATCTCATCGCTGTCTAAAAACGTAAACATCACATTCAGTGCACGCTTAGCGGGCCAAGCGGGAGAATATCTGCAAAAGGGCGCCGTACACACATTCTCATAACAAACCCAGCCCTCGGATTGGTGCACAACAAACGGCGGATCGACCCTTTCTTATGCCGGAGAACGGCCTCTCCCTCCTACCGGCAGAAGGAGCTTGCGTCACCGCGAGAAAACCACGTGTGCGCGCCTTTCAGATGCCGACAAAATCTAAACCTCACGTAGAGAAAAAATCAATTGAAGATTAGTGTGACTCACTTTCATTTGTAATATTTAGATGAAATCCAAAAAAAAAAGTTTTTCCCACGGCTGATTTTTTACTAACAGTGCAATATTCTTATTAACAAATTCAGTCTCTTTTGTGATTATATATGGTATAAACAAAATGGAGAAAATTATTCATGCTGTAACAAATTTGAAATATATTGACTGATTCCACAACAAACAAATGAAATGTTTATTCTAAACTTCTTAGAAGACCATTTACTAATCGTTTTTCTCTTTTAAAATGCAAAAATATGATTCTTTTTTTCCAAAAATTTAAAAGAAAGTACAGAAAAATGCTTATTGTGTTATGAACACCACACTTGCATAATGAAACCGAAGAACCGAAAAAAATTATGAAGTACAAAACCATTTATTTTAATATCTTATTAAGAAAACATTGATTTATGATTCGCTAAAAGAGTTGATAATTTTCGCTCTTACTGACTTATAAAGTCTAATAAAAAAAGGTTGATTTCTTTTTTTTAGACAGACATTATGATTTTATTTCATTAAAAAGTAATACTGTGATCTTCATCTGTGATTAATTTTATAAATTGTGATACTATTGATCCTTTTATTTATTTTTAATGTATCTATGACTCCTTGCTAAGCCTATGTCAAAACGTTAGTTTAAATTTGAAACTTAATTTATTACTCTCTACAATAAAACTTTACGTAAAGCATTAATTAAAAGGAGATTTTATTTATTTATAAAAGCGGAGATTTAATTTGAATTATACATTATACATTTTTTGCGAGGCTTTGAATATGTCTGTATAAAAAGAAATAAGCATAAATATATGGTATCTATTTTGAATTGCAGTGAATGAATGAAGTCTCTTACAGATTTGCTAAATAATTTTCTGGTGTACATAAATTTATCACTCTTGAAACAAATTGCATAAAAAAATTAATCTTTCTAACAATGCTTTAAATACTTACTTGAGTGAAAAGAAAACATTTCATCTGTTGAGAAAAAGACAAACAACATAAATGTGTGTTCAGGTGTTTGGATTACTTTAAAACTGGCAGCCACGGACTCAGGTTTGGGCCGTCATCGGACGGATGGCCTTCGCCACCCACCGGTGTTCGGAGCCCCAGCACATGGAAGCCCCCTTGCTTGTCAATGTTGTTACCCTGCCGAAGGCCCTATGCAGCCGTCCGATCCCTATGGAGCTCTACCTATGGATCTCCATGTCGCCCCACAAGGGTATCACCCTTATTACAGGTAAGTCTTATGAAATTTGATACAATATGAATTTACATGTCACCCAGAGAGAGAGAAAAAGAAAAAAGAAAGATTTTATTTAAACTTTAAAGTATATGTTGTTGAGATCATATTGGTTGTTTTAAACTGTACATTTTCGTTATAAATAAAACGTCAATTTTGTCTCGACAACACACATATTTTTAACTCATTTATTAAATTTTGACAAAACTTTTTTTTGCAATTTTTTTTTTAATTAATTTTTTTTTAATTTTATATAATCTTTATATAATTTTAGTGACAAAAATAATTTTTTTTTAAAGAGAAACTTTTTTTTTTTTTTTTTTTTTTTTTAAATCTTAAATCTTAAAAAAAAAAAAATAATAATAATAATAATAATAATAATAATAATTGTTAAAGTTATTTTGTGTATATACATAAAATTCTTACTGAAAGATATTTAAGCAGAAATTTTTGTTCTGGCAAAAAAATATTTGTTGAATCGAATATTCAGTTTTCATACCATATGTATGATTACACATAATGCTGAAATATTGTTTCAGTAGATTATTTTCACAGTAATATTTGTTGATTCATTTATTTATCGTTATTTATTTAATTTTACTTATGATGAACAAAACAATCTTTTTTTTTTTTTTTTTTTTTTTTTTCCCCCTGTTTCTGTGTCCTTTGATGTTTAAGTAGCGTAGTATGTACAGAGGTGGGTAATATATTAAAAGAAAAAGTATATTATACGATATACAAATACCCGTCGTCTTCACCCAAAATATACAATATACAAATACTTTTGGAAACTTTAAAAATGTACAATATACAATATATTTTTGATTCAAAAGGTATATTTGATATATTTTTAAAAAATAGCAGTTGTAGTAACAGTAGTACATTGCAATTGTGTAGAGGTATGCTTATTTCATTACTGATGTTTATTTTATTTCAAAAATTTAATTCATTTATTTTATTTCATTTTAAATGTTAAAGAACATATCCTGCTAAAAACATTTGATAATATATGATAAATTATAACTCTCGAGGAGTAATTTATTTTTCATAAGATTGTAAATCCATGTATTTGATTGTAGTTCTTTACTGTCTGATCATGATGCTGGGTTTGGATATTAAAACTAATTTTATTTACACTATCCTTAATAAACTTCATAGCATAGCTTCTAATTACTATTTTTATCATTATTCATGAA
This sequence comes from Salticus scenicus, assembly GCA_963930645.1. NCBI lineage: Eukaryota > Metazoa > Arthropoda > Arachnida > Araneae > Salticidae > Salticus > Salticus scenicus. The sequence goes on from OZ005652.1 coordinate 178,430,693, forward strand.
AATGTACATGATTAAATTATTGAATTATTTGCTTGTCAGAGTTATAGATTTCAAAGGAAGCTTATTTCATTTTCAACAATTATTGTATATGAAAGAAACAGTATTCATATTACTACTTTTTTCAATTTGTTTTATTACAACATGCTATTATTTAATGAAAAGTATGCTAGCACTTTTGTTTTCAAAAAATAAATACATATATATTAATATTATTAGATTATTGATAAAAGTTTTATAACATTCGAAAAATTTTATTAGTTTATTTCTTTTGATTTTAATGTAACATATAAAATGAAAAGTAAAATCATTGCTTATATATAAAAAGAGAAAAATAATATCCCAGATTTTGAACAAAATGTGAAGATAAATCGGCATTTCTCATAACTTAGATTTTATCATGAGAGGATTTAAATCAGTATAAAATATACATGTGTACGTGTAATGTGGTATTGCCATTTCAAATTCATACTAATTATTTTCACTGCTGCATGTTTTCAGGAAAAGTAGTTTTTTAAGTAATGCATCTGACATTGTATGACCTCTCTTTTGGACAGAGAACACGATGGAAAATATATGCCTATTCTGTAATTAGTTCTTCATCTTTTAAGTGTTGAGAGATTTTGAAACACCCCTTTTGTACACTGTTCGTGTTTCTCAGGAATGTTATCAGCCTTACATTTTTTAATTATTTTTTAATTAAAAATCGACTCCCCATGCCGTTCACAGATAGTTTACGCAGCCATAATCAACATGACGGCTTTTTTTTTTTCTTTTGTTTAACGTGGTATTTTAATTGATTTTACAAAGCGAAGTTCCTGTTTATATACATATACATATTTAATTCTAATTTTGAGACAAAATATATTGTATATTGAGTTTTGAAAAATATACAGTATACTAGGGAAAATGTATAGTAGATACAGTATACAAACACATTTTTAAATATTTTAACATATAGAATCTAACATACGTATAACATAACAATACATATAACATATGTTATAACATAACAAACCTTTATACAAATGATTATTGAATTGACTGCCCACCTCTATGTATGCATAAAAGGATTTCTCACGAAGATAATTTAGAACCGCATCTTTTTTAATTTAATTTAATTTTTTTTTTTTAATATGAAAGTAAGAACATAAATTTGGTTTATTCATTTCAAAATTAAATGTTAAAACAGACACGAATTATGATTGTAAAAACTCCCTGTAAAATTACTGACATGTTTATCTAGAGTTTCTGCGAATTTACTGTAGTTTTCAACTAAACATAAATGATCAAGATTTTGAAACTTTATTCTATATTTTTTAAACTGTTTTATTTTACAATAAAAAATATAAATAAATATTTCTAACTTTAAAAAAAGCATTATAAACTGTTAATGTATTTCCCCCAAAATTTATGTAAAAAACTATTAGCTATTAAAATGTATATATTGGAATGTTATTTAACATATGCTATTTTCTGTTATTTAACATCTCCGTTTATTTCCTTTTGTAATTTTACATAAGACTAAAATAATTTTCAGTAGTTCTATGTTGAAAATTTTAACAGTGTATACACAGTACATTCTAAAAGAAATGTGTAAATTTATTGAAATGTTTATCTAGAGCCTCTGTACATTTATGTTAGTTTTCAGTCGAAAATAAAAATCGTGATTTCCATCTTTATTATATATATATTAATTGTTCCCCCCTCCCCCCCCCCCCAAAAAAAAAAAAAAAAAAAAAAAAAAAAAAAAATCTATTTCAGTAAATGTATTTTTTGAATCGCAAGATAACTTAGTTTAGAATTTACATAATAACATACAATTTGTATCAAAATATTCAAAAAAATGCATTCTATAAAATAAATTAATTATAAAAATACCTTGAGATAAATTATTTGAAAATATCGTGAAAAGTGTATAAAATGTTTAATTAATTTATCAATAAAAAATTAAACTTTTTAATTAAAAATAAAGATATTTCATTCTATAGTTTTGGAAGCATTTTAACATAAGTTATATATTAATATGTAAATTCAAAATTAAGTTTTATAAAAAATCGTGAAATATTACTAAAATTTTTCTGCGTGAATAATTTGCTGAATTTTAATTGAAATTAATTAAAAGTATTTAATTAATTAAACGTTTATAATTTTCTAAAATCTGAAACAAGTCTGAAAAATACCAAAACAATTTGTGTAACTTTAATGAGAAAAAAATGTTTATAGTAATTGAAATAGACACATTTTTTAACTTAAGCTAAAACATTTTAAAAGCTATAAGATACCTTAAAAGATTTATGTAACAAAAATAAATTATTTCATGATGTTTAAATTTTATAATCGTGGCAAGAACCGGGTATGAAGTGTAATCTTTCTATTACGGTTAATATATCAACTACAAAGGCATATTATTTTTGAATGCTTGAATGACTGTAGTAGATTGTTCGGAATATTCTTACGTTTCAGTTGGTTTAAAAGTAGAAAATTAAGTCTGAGATTCAACAAGAGACTAAAGTTAATAAGAAAAAAATCACAGTATATTAAATATTAATAGTTTTTAATAGTTTTAACATATTATGTAATGTGACACTCACAAAATTTTCTTTTTGCATTTCTATTAAAATTTATTATTACAGTTTAAGGTGTAAGATGTTTACAGTTTACCAAAGATACAGTTTAAGATGTACATACAGTATACTGGGCATTAAAAAAAAATACTTAAAAATATTTAAAAATAGTTTAAAAGAAAGAGTTTTATGCGATACACATTTTCGTTGGGGAGGTGGAGAGGCTATTACCCTTTTCACTTCTCCTCTCCGTTTAAATATTGTAAAACATTGCATTAATTTTAAACATTTAGGGTTGTTTTAAATTAAAAAAAATATTTCCAAACATTCAGAAAATTTTCACACAGGCTATTCTTTGAAATGTGTTCGATTAATTATGGGTATATTACTATAAATTGTAAAAGCATATAAGAGTGTACTTAAATTTAGCATCCCTAATTCTGTACTGATAAGTATAAAGGATTTAAGTCCAAAAATGTCGATTTTGAGTTAAGTACATAGTCAAGACTCAGAAAAAAATTCTCAATCGATTGGTATAAAGGATTTAAATCCATGTCATTTAGTCTTTGAGAAAATCTATTGGTAAAAAACCATTCAAGTCAGAAATTTAACATTAATCTTCAGTATAAAATATTTAATTCAATTTTTCCCCTTTATTAAATGAAGATTGACAATGACTGAATGGTATAAAGGGTATAAATCAACCTAATCCCTTTTTCCTAATCGATTCTTCGGATTAGTTTTCAGTTAGTTTAACTTTATTTTTCGTCTCGTGAAAAATCATGAATATGGACTTAAATCCTTTATACTTATCAGTACAGAATTAAGCAAAGGGGTAGTTTTAGGGCTTATGATGTTAAGAAAGTTTTACAGTAAACTGGTTTTTAATCTCTTCGAGAAAAATGTTATTGAGTTAGATTAGATCATGTTAAAGTAAACAGACGGCTAGTTTTAGGACCTATGATGTTCAGAAAGTTAAACATAAAATTGTATTTTTATCACTTTGGGGGTGGGGTGATGTGACTGGGATTTAATTATTTCAAGTTATACAAGCTGCCAGTTTTGAGTTTTAAATCGTAAAACAATAAGTTATTTTATTATTTATTCTTATTATTAATGCAATTTTAAGCATTATAAATCGTCATAAAATAAAATTTTCTTGATACAAAAATTTGATGGTTTTATTTATAACGAACGACTATAAACGATTTTAAAAACGACTATGTTTTTTCTGCTCAACTGATTTTCCATTTTGACACGAATACACTCTTAAATATGAACTTAAACATAAATTTTAATGAGTATTTTAATTTAATTGAATTGCTAAGAGTATTTTAAAAACAATGATAATCCAATGCTGTTAATAATATTAGAATTATTTTTTAATTATATTATAAGAGTGTGCTTAAATTTAGCAAAGTAAAGAAAACCCACAACACTTTTACACTTTTTGACTGAAAGTACTTTTTAAATTTAAGTTATTTTCAACTATAAACTTAATCAATCCAAATTCTTTTATGTGGCCCTGTAAACGAAGGATAACTGTTTTTTATACCTTGTTTTATACGAAACAGGCTTTGTGCATATGCATGAACAATTGTCCGATTTCAATAAAAGTTTCAAGTAATATCCCCTTATAATACAAATTTAATATGCCAACTTTGAATTTCCTGATGTTATCTTTTTTTTTTCTAATTTGCTGATAACTCACTAACAGATAGACATACATACAGATAAACACGAAAAACCCAATCCTAAAAACGTAATTTTTAGATTCAAGGGACCTCAAGCGTGTAATTATTGCAACACTGTTTAAAAAATTTTGATACTTTCTCATCAAGGGAAAAAAGAAGGGGGAAAAAAAAAATAAATAAAAACTTTTTCTGTAATAGATGGGTAAAAGAAAGTAATAACGAGAGTTTTAACTGGTAAATATCGTTAAAAAATATGGAATTTTAAATTTTTGGAAAGTTGGACATGATTTTTTTTTCTTTTTTAATCCCTTCGGAAAGATAAAGAAAGTATTGAGTTGGATTAGGTCATCCCTAATTAAGCTAAGAGGTAGTTTTAGGGCTTATGTTGTTAAGAAAGTTTCACAGTAAATTGTTTTTTAATCTCTTCAAGAAAAAATGTTGTTGAGTTAGATTAGATCATCTTAAAGTATAGAAACGGCTAGTTTTAAGATCTAAGATGTCCAGAAAGTTAAACATAAAATTGTATTTTTATCACTTTGGGGAAAAAAATGCGATTGGAATTTAGTTATTTCAAGTCATACAAGCTGCTAGTTTTAAGTTTTAAAGAGTAAATCAATAAGTTATTTTATTATTTATAGATTATTCTTGTTATTAATGCAATTTTAAGCATTATAAATCGTCATAAAATAAAATATTCTTGATACAAAAATATGATGGTTTATTTATAACGAACGACTATAAACGATTTATAAAACGACTATGTTCTTTTCTGCTCAACTGATTTTCCATTTTGACACGAATACACTCTTTTATTTATTTCAAAATTTTAAATATGAACTTAAACATAAATTTTAATGAGTATTTTAATTTAATTGAATTGCTAAGAGTATTTTAAAAACAATGATAATCCAATGTTATTAATAATATTAGAATTATTTTCTAATTATATTGAAAGTTTAAATATGAACTTAGACTTTTAGAGTATCAGTCACTACATAAAAATCCGATAAAGCATAACACTTTTAAATAAAATTTGAAAATTATTCAATGCATCATATAAGATAGTGTCATTTTAAACGTTTATTAATTTATCATTCATTTATGTATTAACGTTTATTTTAGCGCTGGTTTCGAAGTATTAGTGCTTGTGACCGATGTTAAAATACAAGTTTGAAATTCAAACTATCATTAAGGTTAGAATTCTTATATTTATGCTCACTGTTAATTTGTTTAAACAGCCTACTATTAACTTGTAATCAAATCTCTCACTGTATAGTAAAATGTCTTCTCTATAAATAACACTGTTTTAGAAAATATACGGAGAAAAATATCAATATTTAGAAAAATGGAAAAAAGGAAAACGAATTTTGGCATACAGTTATATTTAGTAAAATAAAAATATATCATAGTTTCGTTTTTAGATTAAAAAATAAAAAAGAAATAAATAAAAAGAAATAATAACTTGAAAGGATATCTTTCAAATAGATCACCAATTTCAACTTTATTAAAATATTTTCCAATACAACGTTACAACTTTTAATATTTTAATATATACAAAAATATTACGGAACTACATAATCTCAATCATCTGGCAAGTTTTGACTTTTTTGAAATCTTTAAGAAACTGAATTTAAATTATTGAAAAAAGAAATAATGAGAATAGTAGTAAAAAGTTTATTTATACTACACTTACCTAGACTTATTTCGAAAGGTAATCAAAAATTTTTATAATATTATTTAAAATGTAACAGCAATCAGAAAATAAATGTGAAATATTTTTTTAAATAAATTTTTAATATTTCTAAGCATATTATGTGAAAGTGAGTGGAAGCAACAATATCAAATTTCTTAACAATATTCTGTACGAAAAAAAATAAAATAAAATAAATAAATAAAATAAAATAAATTACCGGAAAGAAAATGTAAATTATTATTATTATTATTATTTTAAATACTAATTCATTTCGTATATGACAAAAACAAAAACAAATAAAAAATATAAAGAAGAAGAAGAAGAGAGAGAAAGAAAGAATATTTTCAAAAATAGCAGAAATATAATAATTAAATGCTTTATTAAAAGTAGAAACTTTAATCTAAAATCAAAATATTAGATATTACTAACGCTAATATTTATGTAATTATGATCTAAAAGATCACACAATTTTAGTTTAATTATTAAAAATCTTTAAACTGAAATGGGCTAATCACTGAAACTACAGTAGAACTTGGATAATTCAAAGTTGAAGGGACCTGAGAAAAATTCGAAATATCCAAAAATTCGAATTACATATACTATTTCATACTTGCCAACATACTAATTAAAATTCCGTAGTATTGTTTGCTCCGCCTTCTTTTTCACACTAGTATCCGTTTTAGAGTATATTTCTTCTTATTTAATCGTAATTGTATTTGCAAAATATTACTTTAAAAATTTACTGGTGTGAAAAAAAAGGCGGGACTAACAACATTACAGAATATTAATTAGGATGTTGGCAAGCATGCTATTTTGTCAAAAAGAAGAGATAAATTAAAAAAATTAAAACTCTACGATCAAAGATTTAACATATAAACTTTATATCTAAAAAGTTGCTACATCCTCTTCCCCCTCCCATTAAATCAATATTTTTTATGAGCTTAATTATTCAGCACTTTTTAAAAAAATAGTCAGATATCTTTTATTGATTCTTCAAGTACAATCTTTGTGTCATAGCATATGACTTCAACCTATCAGTTGATACAAAAATAGAATCTTCTACATCAGGCATGACTTTCAATTCAAAAAACTCTCGAAGTTCATGTATATGCACCATATCTTCTGATGCACTAGGTAGGGGCTTTTCTTGTATTTCCTTATCCTTATTTTGAAAGACTATTAAAATAAATAATGCATTTTAGCTGAGAAAAATTTTGGGAACATTTTTTACTATAATATTTTAAAGTTAATCGTATGAAAAATTCGAATTATCCAAAATAAAATTCGAATTATCCACGATTTTTTAACATTATTTTAATACAAAATTCAAGGGACCGAGTAAAAAACTCAAATTATCCAGAATGTCGAATTAAACAAGTTTCACTGTACAAGCGAACAGTTAAATATATATATGTATATATATATATATATTATATATATATATAAGAAACTTCTAAAACGATTAATGCGTTAACAGTTATTAACAATTAAGTGTTTGAATAAATGTCAATAAAATGTAAAAATAAATATATATGCTATTATAAACTTAATCAAATAATGAATTTTATTTGTGTAAGCAAAATTTCAGAAAAAGTATAGAAATTGTAATAATTCGAACAATGTCAAGATAACTTATTATTTATTTCCAATTATTAAAATTCTATTGTAAATACTAGATTTCTTTTATCTATAATAGAAATATTATCATTAAAAAAAAAATATTTAGAGGAGGATTAAAATTTAAAAGTTGATGTGCATTAAGACCTTTTGAATAAACTTAGCTGAGTTGAGTTATAAGTAAAAAGTACAGAGATAATTTATTAGATTATGTGATGATTTTTGGAAGCTATTTACTTGCTATTTATTTTATAATTTTTAAAACTGTAGCTCTTATTTTTGATGAAAATTATGTCTTTATTTACGATAAAGTACGTGCTTTTTTTTTTTTTTTTTTTTTTTTTTTTTTTTTTTTTTTAACGGTTCTTAATTGTTTATTTTCTCATTGCTTGTTTATATCTTTTGTTTTGGGATCAATAAGTAAAAATTAATTGTTTCAACAATTAAACATCAGTCTTCTTAGGTAATTTTAATTTGATGAAAATTTATTCCTATTGGTCTTTGTGGTTTCAGTGATCTTGTTTCTGTTACTCGGCTCTCACTATGTTTCAAAATATTATATATATATATATAAGCGCAGTTAATAAACGTTTACGATAAAAACTCTGATAAAGGGTCTTTTAACTGAAAAAAGCTAACTAAGATTACCTATAGGAATTAAAATATGACACTGAATTTAAATTTCTCGAGATTTTAGCAATAATTTTAATAGAGAAGAAGGATGCTGATAGTTTGTAAAAAAAAAAAAAAAAAGAAGAAGAAGAAGAAGGTTGTTACGAGTTTGAAGCTTTTACATAATTGTGTGTCTGTGCTTGCCTGTGACACTGTACCTTCCGAACGAATAGACCGACTTCTTTCTTTCTTAATTCTAAAGTCATTTATACTGATATAAAAAAAAGATTAAAAATATTACATTAATTAAAATACCTAAATTCTTGTGTGTATATATATATACAAATGTGTTTATTATAATTAATTATTGACAAATTTTAATGTTACTTCTCTTTGAATTGAGTATTATATATATATATATAATACTCAATAATAATTATATATATATATATTTGTGTGTGTGTGTGTGTGTGTATGCGTTTCTGCATCGAAATACATTTTATGATCTGAATGCAACAATAAACAGCATCATTTATTTCTTAAAGCATACTATTCAGATATGAATCTAAATGTTTCTATATATTTACTAAGTTATTGCAAAACTCGCCAATAACAGACTATAGAAAAATAAGTACAAAAGATGTTAAAATTACATTGATAATAATTTTGATAGCTGTGAAATAGCTTGAGTAAATACGTTCTAACAATTATTGAACACTAGCAACATTTGACAATTACAATCGATTAAATATGTCCATTAAATATGTTTTTAAATGTAATAATATGCCAGATGTAGAGATAGTGAAACGTGCGGCGATGTCCCTCAGATCTCGAGATAACTTCGAAATTTCCTAAAAAGTACTTAGTATAATTTTGCATTCATTTATTGATGTTACAGATAACGGAGTAAGAGAGCTGTTTGGTAAAATTTATAATATCGAATCGTGAGTGATATTTATTATTTTTGCTCCAATGTGCTTTGTAATTGCCACCAAATATGCTGCGTTTCTGAAATGGTAATAGCATATCTACATCTAAATGATTGTGTATTGCAAATGAGTTTGCTATATTCAAGCATAAATGTTTTTTGTCATAAGGTTTGTTCTCATGTAGTGTTAATTTAATTGAAAGAGCAATTTTTTTTAAAAAGAAAATAAGTTAAAGAATATAATACAATAGGAAATATCCCAACCAGGAACCTTAAAAAATGTTCAAAATATTTTATTACTTTCAGTTTGAACTGTTGAGATTTTTATTGATTTTTGAAAAATTCTTAAATAGTAATAACTTTTTTTTTTTTTTTAGTTTAATATTTATTCTTTATTCTTTTTGTAGATTGTACGATGTAAATGTTCGAACAGAAATTCGACACAGATAATTGACTAAAATTTTAAATTGTATAAACTAAAGTTTTTTTCCTCATTATTAATAAACCAATATTAAAATAAAATATAATTATCCAATGTTAAAATAAGTAAACAGTGGATTAATAATGAATCATATAAAGAGTTACTTTTGTTATACAATCCAGTTTCTTACTTTGTTATATTATATTTAGCGTACGAATTTGAAAATTATCCAATATTTTTATATTTATATTTTTTAATTCTAAAATTAATTTAATTTTTATTTATTTCAGCTGAATATTTTATTTTAAATTGGTTTTTTCATATTTGTGATAAAATCTATATTTTAAATAGTCAATCAGTTGTTTCAAAATGATTATTAAATACACGAAGAAAGTTAAAAAATTTAAATTAAAGTTTTTTTCTCTAAAGTTTTTTTACTGCACATGTTTGTTTGCTCATGAATAATATTTTATGACTAATTAATACCAACATAAAAGGTAATGTATTTATATATATAAATATATATATATATATATGTATGCGTGTGTGTGTAATATTATCATACATATTTTATCATAAATTATCATAAGTTAATATTAAAAGAGGAGAGAATTGTTAGTTTTCAAAAATTATCAAGCCATGATGACTTGAGACAACATTGTAAGTATATATATATATATATATATGAAATTAAAATACATTGATATAATTTTAAAATTTAAATAATTGCATAACTATCACATTACCTCGATGCATTAAATTATTGTATATATGTTCAAATTATATCTCTAGAAAAATTCCCAATTCTTTACTTGAATGAAACTTATTTAAGTGCACATTGAAGTAGTTAATATTTTAGTTTTTAATTAAGTTTTACGTATTTACATTACATCCATTTACATTACATTAATTACATATTTATATTGAATTCATTTTCTTCTGTGTGTTACTATCTTCAACATATAATTGTATTAATAATAGTATTAAACGTATATGGATGGCTTTAGTAAAAGATATTTAGCAACGAAAAGTTATGTTAATCTCTAAATAATTGTTAAAAATAATATTTCAGTGTTCCGCCTTAGAAAAGGTGCAAATTAAAAATTTAGCAGCAGCCAACGTTTTAAGGAATTCCATGTTAATGGTGCTTACGTTTTCAAATAGCTCTACTAAAATGGTGAAACTGGTCACCAAATTTCTTAAAATGTTAGTTGAAATGTTTCTAATTTGCACCTTTTCTAAGGCAGAACATTGAAATATTATTTTTAACAGTGCACTGCTAAAAATAATTGTTCAATGTTCACAATTGACTATTATTGTGAACATTGAATTATTCTAATTGTTATAACTATTGTACCTATATTGTTCTAACTTACTTTATTTTAGATTTTATCGAAATGTTAATGTAGAAATTTTATAAATAACATTAGACTTTGATAAATTCATTGTTTATAAATTTATTGTTCATATTATAATGGGTAGCAATGCCAATAAATTTACATCTTCAGTAACTGGGTACTTAAACTTAATTTTTGTGTTAAATCATTTGTTTTAAAAATACATTTTCAAAAAATGTGTTTGAAAATATACTTTATAGTTTTATGTTGCTTGTACAAACTCACAATAATCCTATTTTACAATTAGATAAATTTTAAAGTTTATATTAAACTAGAGATGAAATGAGTTAAATTGGTTTAACTATAGCTACGTATTGGACAATTAGCTAATATCACATTGGATATATTACTCCTTTAAATTAAACTTGTTTTACATTTATTTTGAATTATTTATTTAACGTATTAAAAAAAAAATCACTTTATATAGTATATTACTATATCTCTAATTTTTAAATACTATTGTAAACTCATAGTAACTTTATATCCAGACAAATAACATGTATCAAATAGTTAAAATTATTTAATAAAATTATGTGTTAAAAATAACATTATTTAGTGCAATTGTGCATTTAAAATCTGTCTGCTTTCTTTTCTTTAAATTTAGAATAATTTTGTTGTACAAGTAATTAAAGTTTTGCCCATGTTTTAAATTTAGTGTATTGCTTTAAAAATTTCTTTATGTAGGTTGTATTGAAAATACTATTGCAAATTTCGATAAAATGTTGTAGCAATATTGAAGATATTCTACAAAAATAAATAAATAAATAATAAAATAATAATAATAATGTATGAAAGAATAAAAAATATACATGTAATATAAATATAAATATTAAAGCTTGTGTCAGATTAGTTATTGTATCTCTATTGTAATTTTAACTTTAATTACAGAGGTAATTAAATATTTAAGCAAATTTTTTTCTATAAAAATTAGATTTAAACACATATTTTACATTTTCATACATTGGTGTATCATTTATTAGAAATAATTTTTATCGGTTATTTTTAAAATTAAAGATAAATTATATGTGAAAAATATTCTGTAAGATTGTTTTTAAGAAGATATTTCTGAACTGAAAGAAATGTTCTCTTAATATTTCAACCATGCACTTCAACTATACATGAAGTACTTTTAAATTTGTAAATATAGTACAAAATTCACCCAATGTATCAAACATATAGTAAAGTTCTGATGTTTACAATTAAAAAACTGACATCGAAAATATAGTCTGGACAACATTTATATAAATATTTTTAGAAGGTTAAAGTATCATATAAGTATTATAACACAAAAATTTCCTGTGTTATTTGACTAATTCAAAACGACAATGATTTCCGCTACACTTAATAATAAATAAATTTTATTATTCTAGTAATTTTACAAAAACGTATTTTTCAAGTAATTCAACTTGAATATATATATTAATGAGCTAATTAAAAATATATTCTTTATATATTGTATTTCAAAAGTACTTTAAAATTTTCATGCTCAACTTCTATAAAATTATTGTGATCATGTACTTCAGGTAATTAAATTTTGACATAAATGTTACATTAGGCATTTCACTTACATTATTAAAAAAGTAAAATTATACGTTTTACTTTTTGTCTCCATAAAAATTGATATTTACAAATTATATAACACTTTATATATTTTATGAAAGTACAATTCTAGATATTTCCAATTTCATATGAAATTAAATACTTGTAAACTTTCAATTTTTATTTATTTATTTATTTTTTATTTTATTTTATTTTTTTGAGGGGAGTAATTAAATTTTAACGTACACTTTAAAATAGGTATTTGAAAAATATTTTTTATAAGATGAATTTTGAAAGCATTTTGAAATTTCTATGGGCGACTGCTATAAACTTACTGTAACTTTTTCTTCTTGTAATTAAATTTTAACACATGTGTAAATATCACTGAAAATAAGTTAAGTTTGTCGTTATCCTTTATGTCTCAGCTAAAATAGAAATTGGCAAATCATATATTGCACTTTGTACTTCAAGAAATTGCATTTTTTAATGTATAATTGCTTTAAATTTCCTGTTAAATTAAACCCTCTCCGTGTAGGACCAATATTGTGATGTCATGTCTCCGAACCACCTCTAGGGGTGAGTCCCAGACCGTCGCCATTTGCCCATTGTGCAGCATTAGTGTGACGTAAAAACCAACCACCCAACCAACCACCCAACCAACCTACCTATTAAATTAATTATAATTCTCCTGTAAATTTAAAATAAACTTTATACCCTGTTATTTAAAATTTAACATATATTTTAAAGTATATATAAAACTAAAAATTTATATGTCATATTTCATTTCAAAAGATATTTTAGATTTTTATGGTTAGCTCCTAAAAATTTTCAACGATCTTATGTATTTTTAAAATTAAATTTTAACGTACGTGTTGAATTCATTGTTTCACTTATTTCACTAAAAATAAGTAAAGTTTGTCGTTATCCCCCATGTCTCTTCTAAAGTAGATATCGACAGATCTTATAGTATTGCGTAATAAACTTTGTGAAAGTGTAATTCTCTCCTGTCTGGAGATTTTAAATTTCAAATAAAAATTACTGCCCGATACTTCTGTAAATTTATAATATACTTACTTTTAAATAATTAAATTTGAACATATTTTTTGTAAGTAACTAGTAGAAAAATATTTTACAAACATTCATTAAAAATAAATAAATAAATAAATAAATTTTTATGTGTATAAATTGGTATAAATTTATAATGACTTTGTACTTTTGCTAATTCAATTTTAACACATGATTTTTATTAATTGTTTTACTTATTTCACTGAAAATAAATAAAGTTTATCGTTATCCCTTATGCTTCAGAGAAAATGGAGATTTGCAAATTATACATTGCTTTGTATAGTTTATGAAAGTGCATTTATTTAGTGTCAAGTGATTTTAAATTTACTGTTAAAGTGTTGTACTAATTAATCATGTAAGTTTAAGACGAACTTGTTTTTCGAGAAGTTAAATTTTAACGTACATTTTTAAATTTATACAGCTAAAAAGTATTTTATGAATGTTACATATTAAAATACATAAAAAAAAATTATTGGCAACTTCTCTAATTGTACCATGGTCTTATTCTTCTTGTTATTAAATTTTCACTTTTATGTTAAATCATTTGTTTTCTCTCTCAAAAACTGAAATGAGTAACGATTATCATTATTCGTTATGCCTCAGCGATAGTACAGATTGTCAAATCATATATTTATTTATATACCCATTTTACGAAAGTGAATACGAAGATTTTAAATTTAATATTAAATTAATTATAATGTTCCGGTAAATTTATAATAAACTTTATCGACAGGTAATTAAACTTTAATAAATATTCAAAAGAAGTTATTTTCTTGTAATTATACTTTAACGTGTTAAATTTGTTGTTTCACATATTTCACTGAAAATTTGGCAAACCATACATTGCTTTATATACTTTAAGAAAGTGCATTTTTGCAATTTTTTCCCGCCCCCAAAGATTTTTTAATTTCATGTTAATTTTAATTACAATGCTCGTGTAAATTTACAATAAACCAGGTAATTTATTTTTAGAGTATATCTTAAAGTAGTTATTTAAAAATAATATTTTATAAGTTGCACATGTGCAACTTGTAAACTTTTATAGCGACCTTAATTTGTTTGTAATTAAATTTTAATAACTGTTAAGTTTTACATATTTCACTGAAAATATGTAAAGTTTCACATTATCTTTTATGCCTCAACAATAACAGAGAACGGCAAATCATATATTACTTTATGTACTTTATAAAAGTTCATTTTTTTTTACGTCCCCAAAGATTTTTAATTTCGTATTAATTTATTTATAATGCTCTTGCAAATTTACAATATACACTACTTCCAGGTAATCTATTTTTAACGTATATTTTAAAATCGTTATTAAGACAAAAATGTTTATATGTTGTGAAAAAATATTGTTATTTCTGCGCCATGAAAATTCGTACCATGAAAATTTGCAGAATCATGTAATCACAAACTCTTTATAATCTAGAAATCTATAGTTCTAGTGATCACGTGTTCAATTTCAGTCATAAAATTTGCACCAGTTGGGAGAGCTTATTAACTTTATTTAGCGATTAAACACACAATAAAAAACTATTTGCAGTATACTTTGAAGAATTCACAATTATAACTTAATTCAGTATATTTCAGGATAACATTGTTTCTCCATAAAAGGAGCCAAGCATCAAGATATGTAAATAATAACTTTTCATGTTCAAGAGAAAAAGATGCTTCCTGTTTAAGACAGGCCGCGAAAACTAAACTAGAAAAAAAGTAACATTCTCAAAGAGAGAAAAGCACCTCTCATTTGGCAAAGAGCCAACTACTAGTCGGGGGAGCTGGCGAAACGAAACCAAAAGCTACGTTCAAACATGCTCCGCCCCCATGAACGAAGGTTCATAAAAATATTCTACAAGTACAATAACAACATTAGTGTTATTACAGGTTTTCATTTTCTTGGTCTTCAACTGCAAATAGATAAGAAAAAAAAGAGATTAATATACATATGAAACATTGTAACTAGATGATTAACATAAATGGATTAAAAACAGGAACATAAAAAAATAAAAATAAAAATAAAATAAAATAAAATAAAAATAAAATAAAAATTTCAAAGTTCAAAATGGTAGAGGTGATAGTTTGGCGATCGGACGCTTCAACTCTCCATAAATAGTTTTCAGTAGAACAACACGAATCTTGCCATCTGCTCCAGGAAATAATTTGATTATGCGTCCTAGTTTCCACTTCAAAGGGGGCTGATTATCATCTTTTATTAAAACCAAATCGTCTTTCTTGAAATTTGGTTTATTTATTAACCATTTTGATCGCCTTTGCAAGTCTGATAGGTAATCTGAAGCCCATCTGTTCCAGAAACTTTGAAAAATTTTTTGCAGAAGTTTCCATCTTTCTAGCGGGGTTAGGTTAACTGAAGAATAGTCAGGTTCTGGTATTGAAGTCAAGGCAGTGCCTATGATAAAATGTCCTGGAGTTAGAGCATTTAAGTCACTTGGATCATTTGAGAGCGCAACAAGAGGTCTGGAGTTCAAGCACGATTCAATTTGAGTAATTAAAGTAAGGAACTGTTCATAAGTTAATATTTGTTCGCCAATAGTTCTTTTTAAATGACCCTTCATCTGTTTTATTCCAGCCTCCCAAAGTCCTCCAAAATGGGGGGCCGATGGGGGATTGAAATTCCATTTGATTGTTTCTTCGGACAAATATCTGTGGATCTTTTCGTCAGAAGAGATCAAGGACATCATTTTTTTCATTTCGTTGTCGGCACCTACAAAGTTCGTTCCTCTGTCTGAAAACAATTCTTCAGGTTTTCCTCGTCGAGCAACAAACCTCTTCAAAGATGCGAGGAATGTTTCAGAGGTGAGATCACTGAGTATTTCCAAATGAATTGCTTTTGTGGAAAAACAGATATATAAACAAATATAACTTTTATAAGATCTAACACCTCGGCCCTTACGAGGTTTGATGAGAAAGGGGCCTGCAAGATCAACCCCGACTTTCGAAAACACTCGCGATGGCACTACACGAGCAGCTGGAAGATCACCCATCAGTTGAGAGGCTAAGTTCGATGTGGTTCTAAAACACTTCATACAGTTCCGCAGATTCCTTTTCACGGCGTCTCTTGCATTAATTATCCAATATTGTTGTCGCAGGACTGAAATTGTTAACTGAGTTCCACTGTGAAGATGTTTTTCATGAAAATACTTTATAATTAAATCTGTAATGTGATGCGTTTTAGGAAGTATCATTTGGTGTTTTTGACTCTCAGGTAGGTTTGCGTGTCTTAATCTTCCACCAACACGAAGAATTTCATTTTTGTCGAGAAAAGGATTTAAAGAAAGGAGTTTGTTACTAGCATTCAGGTTTCTTCCAGATTTTAAAGTCTTTATTTCCTCTCCAAACTCATGTCTTTGAACCAACTTCACAATAATTTTAGTTGCCTCATCAAGTTCTTGTATAGTTAAAAAGCCAGTATTCCGCTCAGATCGACATTTAGTATTTTTTATAAATCTAAGACACCAGGCTGTAACACGTCTTAATTTAGACCAAGATGAAAACTTATATAATAATTCAAATTCATTATTGCCATGAGCTAAAGAGCAAACAGTAGTTTTCCGTTGTTCTCTCAAAATCTCTTCTTCAGGTATTTTGACTTCATTTTCCGGTAGTGGTGTCGGTAAGTGCTCTTCTTTCAACCAGATTGGTCCCTTTAACCATTCTTCATTCTTCAACAATTCAGTTGCTGTGCAACCACGAGATAGCACATCAGCGGGATTTTTAACCCCTGGACAAAATCTCCACTGAGATGGGGCTACTAATCGTTGAATTTCACGCACTCTGTTCTCTACAAAGGGCTTCCAGTTACTAGCACTTCCTTTGACCCAATAAAGGGTAATTTGGGAATCACAGAAGCATAGTATGTTTTTGACGGGAACTGAAAATAGCTGCCCAAGATAATGAGCTAATCGAGCAGCTGTTAAGGCTCCCATCAATTCAAGTCGAGGCAAAGTAAGTTTTTTGAGAGGAGCTACTCTTGTCTTTGACATAATGAATGAAGTTTCACGGGAACAAGGATCACGAAAATAAGCTACTGTACCATATCCCTTCAAACTGGCATCGCAGAAAACACAAATTTGAATAGTTTCAGGAGTTAATTTTTCAAAATTCGTAAAATATTTTCTAGGCACTTCAAAATTTTCTAAATCCTGTATTTCACGATGCCATTTCTTAAAATTTTGTGTTAAAGCATCAGGTAAAGCAGAATCCCAATCAACACCCTGCTCCCATAGTTCTTGCATTAGAAATTTAACTCTTATTATAAAAGGGGAAATAAACCCTACAGGGTCATACACCTTTGCTACAGTTTGTAAAACAATTCTCTTAGTGATAATTTCATTATCAAACCCTTCTAACAGAGATTGAATGTCTATTCTTAACGTGTCATTATTAGTTGACCACATTATTCCCAATACTTTAGAGATATTTCCCTCATTTATTTCTTCATCAACGTTTATTCCATGTTTTTCCCACAATTTGCTTAATTCGTAAGAGTTACTTTTAAATTTCCTTAATGTCATATTGGCATCTTTAAGTATTTTCACAGCACCAGACGATAAAATAAATGCTTCATTTACAGAATTAGCGCCATGAAAGAGATCATCAACATATAAGGAAGTATCGAGCATATCAACTACTTTCTCAAACAAGTTTTTATAGCCCTTTATGTGATGTTTAATGGTAGCTGAGAGCAAAAAGGGTGATGTTGTAACACCAAAAGTTACACGAGTCATGCGGAAAACCTTTAATAGAGGATTTTTACTATTTATATCCTCAAACCATAGAAATCTCAAAAAGTTTCTATCATTTTCTGCAACCTGTATTTGTAGAAAAGCTTTTTCAATGTCACAAACAAAGGCAATTTTATGAAGGCGGAATTTTAAAATAATATCCAAAATATTAGGATTTAAATTGGGGCCTGCAAATAAACATTCATTTAAAGATTTTGCTTCCTTTTCTTTGGAAGAAGCATCAAACACTATTCTGACCTTTGTAGTGGACTTATCTGTTCTTATCACCGGTCTGTGGGGCATATAATATACACCAGTTTCATTTTTGTTTATTTTACACTCCTCTATTATACCCATTTTCTTTTGTTCCTCAAGAATTTTTTCATATTCATTTTTAAGCCATTCATTTTTAGACAGTTTTGTTCTCAAACCCCAAAGTCTATTTTTGGCTATTTCTATATTCGATTTTAATTCATTTTTATTTTCCTTCCACAAAAATTGAATTTCATATCTTCCCTTAACAAAATTTAAATTTTCATTAAAAGAATTAATAATTTCTATATCTCTCTGTGACATAGAATCATTCTTACTGTCACATATTCCAAGTGATTCTAAATCCCAAAAACGCTGCAAATCAAAACTGTCAAATTTATTTACAGATACAAAATGCGAATTAATTACTTCTGTACTATTATTATTCAATTTCCCCACTACAGTATATCCGAAAATAGTATTAGCAACATATAAATTATCACCGATTTCTTCAATGATACCTCTCTGTATTTTCCAAAAATAATCAGCTCCTAGCAAAATATTAATTTTGGAATCACTTAATGAATTGTCTGCCAATTTCCAGTTTTTATTTTTAATATAACTTTCAATTTCTGGTTCGCCCCTTGGGCTTTTCAAGGGAGTCGCGGTTATTAAGTCTGTAGCTAATACTTCAACATGGATGAGCCGACGAGGATTTATTTTGCTACGCAGTTCAATATTAAAAACCTCGAATTCCTCTTCTTTACCTTTATTTATACCAAAGGCAAAAACAGTTAGCTTTTCTGTTCTTACACGGGTTAATTTTAATTCGTGGGCCAATTCTTTAGTAATAAAACTTTTTTCACTTCCGGAATCCAATAAGAGTCTGACAGTTTTTGATCTAGAATTAGATTGGGCTATGACGCAACATGTTTGCAATAACGCTGCCTGATTACTGTTTTTTAAATGTGAATTCGATACTATAGTGTTCTCTACTACTTCTGGTTTCAAGTTTTTTGAAAAACAAAATAATTTGTTATGATCTGTTGCTTTACATTTTTCGCAAGGCTGCGATTTCACCCTGCACTGTGATGACAGATGAGATTTTAGAAAACATTTATAACACCTTCCATCCTTCTTTAATTTTAACCTTTTCTCAACATCAGTTAAATTAGTACATCCAAGAGAATGATGATCATAATTCTTGCAAAATATGCATATATTTTTTACACCTACATTCAATGAATTCATTTTATTTGGAAATTTTCTGTCATTAATTTCGGCTTTATTTTTATTTACAATTACCGAAGCATTTTTATAATTAATCATACTAAGTGATTTTTCACGCGATTCAAGTTCTACTTTAAGAAAATTAATTAAGTCTGTCACATCAGACTCATCCTTCCTTTTATCACTTTGCCTGTAATACTCAACTACTAGATCGTTTGGCAATAATTTTAATAAAATTGGATTCAGTAAATGACCATATTGGCCTTTTGTCACCCCTAAATTAGATAAACTGCGAATATTTACTTCACAAGCGTCATAAAACTTTCGCAAAGCAGTTATATTTGATGAACTTTTTACGCCTTCTAAGTTTATCAATTTATTCATGTGAGCATTAATGATAATATCCTTTTGCCCAAAACGTGTTTTCAATATTTCTATGCAATTATCATAATTTTGTTCCGTAAGTGAAAACCCTTCAATAACATTGTACGCTTTGTCAGTTAAAAGCGTTTTCAAGTAAGTGAATTTTTCAATCTTTGTAAGATTTTCATTTAAATGGATTGAATTTTCGAAACAATCGAAAAATTCGTTCCATTTTTCTATTTGTCCACCAAATTTTGGTAAGGACATTTTCGGCAATCTCACTGCCGAACCAGTTTTTGTTTGGGTTTCACTGACAGAACAGTTTGAACTACTTTCATCTTTATTATTACATAATCTTTTTAATCTTAGTTTTATTTTGCATTTGGCAGAAATTATTTGCTCGCCGTATTTATCGCTGGTCGCGATATCTTTTTCATACTCTTTAATATCTACTATTAAATTTTCAATTTCATTATTTAAATTTTTTAATGCAATTTCTCTTTCACCTATCATTTCCTGGATTTCGATGATTTCGTCTGATTTTGTATTTTCTAGATCGTCCAATAATAAATTCTCTAATTTATTTATTAATTTAGTTACATTTGAGCGTTCCGTAGAACGCTTAGCTTTTAACTTTTCAATATTCATAGCGAGCAAATAATCAAACAAAATAATTCAAATAATTAAAATTTCTAATTTCATTTAATCAATGTTATAAATAGTAGTTAAATTTTGCTTACCTGGTTCCATATCCAGGCAGCTATCTAATAACGAATCCGGAATTCCAGTCATTATTATTTTTCAGTGTTTCGTTTTCACAATAAATTATCCAAGCTTTCAAATCCAAATCCAGATAAATTAATATCTAAGGGTAATTTCACTTTTAAGGGATTTCACCTATCCCGAGTTTCGTTCACCATGAAAAAATATTGTTATTTCTGCGCCATGAAAATTCGTACCATGAAAATTTGCAGAATCATGTAATCACAAACTCTTTATAATCTAGAAATCTATAGTTCTAGTGATCACGTGTTCAATTTCAGTCATAAAATTTGCACCAGTTGGGAGAGCTTATTAACTTTATTTAGCGATTAAACACACAATAAAAAACTATTTGCAGTATACTTTGAAGAATTCACAATTATAACTTAATTCAGTATATTTCAGGATAACATTGTTTCTCCATAAAAGGAGCCAAGCATCAAGATATGTAAATAATAACTTTTCATGTTCAAGAGAAAAAGATGCTTCCTGTTTAAGACAGGCCGCGAAAACTAAACTAGAAAAAAAGTAACATTCTCAAAGAGAGAAAAGCACCTCTCATTTGGCAAAGAGCCAACTACTAGTCGGGGGAGCTGGCGAAACGAAACCAAAAGCTACGTTCAAACATGTTGCATTTCAAAAGATATTTAAAATTTTTATAGTCAACTTCTAAAAATTTACAGCGACTTTATTTTTCTTGTAATTAAATTTTAACGTATGTGTTAAATTAGTTATTTCGCTTATTTCACTAAAAATAAGTAAAGTTTGTCGTTATCCCTTATGCCTCAGCGAAAATAGAGATTGGCAAATCATATATTGCTTTATATACTTTACGAAAGTGCATTTCTTTCGTGTCCGGAGGTTTTAAATTTCGTATTACCGTTTCTAGATCCCCCTTACTCAGCGAGATAAGTCCCCAAAGAGCACTTGATAGGGGGTTTCTGGAAAGAAAACTTACCAGACGAAAGCATCTTCCTCCATCCCTGAAGTCGTAGAGAGATTGAAAGTGTTCCGTCAGAGTAGAAAATTCGATCTTGTATTCTCGATAGTTTAGAGAATTCTGAAAATTTTATAAACTGGCGTTATCCGACTAACCAAGCGATTGATTCATAAGTCTGTCTTGATTAAAAAAAGAAAAAATAGGATTATTAATTAAACAAATTGCAATAATCAGTGATTTTGTTTATTTGCTTTGAAATATATTTATATGAATTATACCTGTTACGGTAAATGTGGATAATCCGGCGATTCTGCATAATCCCTGGGGTTGGGAATGTGGATAATTATTCAATATTTACCACATTTACCGATTATTTTATAAATTCTGATTCATGCATTTTGAAATAGGAGTATTCAGTAATTTTTTTTTTTTTTTCGTTTTCATGTATTCAAAGCGTACAGACGTGCGCAATACTGGCTGCTGCAGTACAAAATTTTGCATATTTATGAATTTCATGCATTTTGAGATACGGGTATCCAGTGATTTTTTTTTTTTTTTTTTTCATATACGCAAAGCGTGTAGACGTGCGTAATACTGGTTGCTACTGTACAAGATTTTGCATATTTCTCAGATTCATGTATTTTGAGATAGGGGTATCCAGTGATGTTTTCTTTTGTTTTCCTGTACGCAATGCGTACAGACGGGCGTAATCCTGGCTGCTGCAGTGCACAATTTTGCATGTTTTTCAGATTCATGCATTTTGACATAGGGGTATCCAGTGATTTTTTCTTTTTGGTTTTCGTGTACGCAAAGCGTACAAACGTGCGTGATACTGGTTGCTGCAGCACAAAAATTTACTTAAAACGCATGAATCTGAAAAATATCCAAAATTTTGTACTGCAGCAGCCACTATTACGCACGTCTGTACGCTTTGCGTACATGAAAACCAAAATAAAACATCACTCGATATCCCTATCTCAAAATGTATGAATCTGAAAAATAGCCAAAATTTCGTACTGCAGCAGTCAGTATTACGCACGTCTGCACGCTTTGCGTACATGAAAAAAAAATCACTACATACTCCTACCTCAAAATGCATGAAATTAAAAAAGTAAGCAAAATTTTGTACTGCAGCAGCCAGTTTTATGCACGCCTGCACGCTTTGCGTACATGAAAACTAAAAAGAAAAACATCACTGGGTACCTCTATATCAAAATGCATGAACCTGATAAATATGCAAAAATTTGTACTGCAGCACTGCTAAAATAACCAGTAAATGTTGTAAATATTGAATAATTATCCACATTCCCCAAAATGTGGCAGCGATTCTGCATAATCCCGCCGGATTATCCACTTTTACAACAACATACATATTGTTGGTTTTATATTGTTATATTTGTGAAAAAAATTTGCTATGTTAGAAAAGAGGATTCCAATAAATTTATATAAGTTTTGTATTTGGATTTAGCATTCATTCCTTACTCAAATAATCATGCAGTGACATGAATTAAAAACGTATGACATGTTTCACGTTTTATATCAATTTTGGGGACGCTGTGTCTCACGACCCATTTTGAACGGAATTCAGTGTAAGTTAATATTTGGTTGGATCTTGGCTTAAACTAAAGTTAGGGTTCATTAGCTTTCGGTGATAATTACCCAACAGGTGACGTTGCCATCCTGTTTTTTCATAATTTTTAATATAGCAGTATAGGAAAAAATTTTTATATAAAGTGTACCGCGAGAATTATTTTTAAAGACTTATTGTAATATTAAAAAGAATTATTTATAATTGTAATAATTATCTTGGATTTTTTTCTGTATGCAGTAGCATTGCTTCTCCCCTCCCTCCAGGTGTGTAAATTATCAACTTGAGCAGTTTTTCATAAGAACCCGTCAATATACCTTTGAAACGAAATGTCCAAATCTGTGATTGTTTAAAACAAAGTTGCGATTTCTTCATTTAATATGTACAATCTAAATAAATAAATAAAAATAGAAATAAAAAGCATTTCTTCAAACGACATCTATAAAGCATACATTTGATTCTCTTTTGTCATTTAGAGTTATATACATCTCTGGGGTGAAAATCATCTGTATTCATAATAATTTTTATAAATCATAATTTTAAAAAATAATTGAATAACAGTTTTATTAATTAATGATTTTCACTATGGTAATTTGCATAGGTAAGATTTGAAGAAAAAAAATTTTGAGGAGAAATTAATATAATAGTTTAATTTAAAAGTATAGTTTTAATATATTTTTACTAATTATTTTCCAAGATATGTTACTCTGTTGAAACTGTAATTTATACATGTCTCTAAATAGATGCAATCATTTATCCTATTTAGACATAAGCATAGTAAATGATATGAAGAACAAGTTCTTAACAACATTGTTATAGTAGTAATCATAAAATAGGTTTATTGTACCTCCATTCATATACGGGCAGCGAACATAATCCATGATTTCAAGAGTAGTTATTATAAGTGATGGGTGCATATAACAACTCAATTGTAGAATAAATTAAAAGATATTACGGCAAGAGGTATAAAATCTCATAAAATATAAATTTAAATTCATGGTTTTATATCAATTATTTTCAGTCCATTATTTTCAAATAATACATTTTAAATCAAACAATTTAAAATTTTAAGAATGTATGTTTTATGATTGTAACTTATCTATATTTTAGATATTTTTTAAAATAATAAGCAGTTTTAATATGTTTTAATCGAGAAAACTGTATTATATGTTTTTTATATCTATATATATGATACATATATATAGGCAGCGAAAACCTAATCTATGATTTCAAGAAATCATGAGTGGTGGGTATATATGCACGCGTATATATATGGCAGTTAGATTCTGAAATAAATGAAACTAACAGATGTAAAATTGTCATAATGCTCCGTTCACTAATATATTTTAATCAACAGTTTTTTTTTTTTTTTTTTTTTTTTTTTTTTAAGGTTTAATCTAGGTTACTGCATTTTGTATATTTCACTGGATATGTGTATTTATTTAATCCTGTTTGGATATAAGCATACTGAATGGTTTGATAGGCCAATTTTCAAGAAAATAATGATAGTATTGAACTTAAAATTTTTATTATACCTTCATTTATATATATATATATATAGACATTCATATATATGAATGCCAATTTTCATTAGCCAATGAATTAACTTCAATTTCAATTAGCCAATTTTCAAGAAAATAATGATAGTATTGAACTTAAAATTTGTATTATACCTTCATTCATATATATATATATATATATATATATATATATACATATATGAATGAAGGTATAATACAAATTTTAAGTTCAATACTATCATTATTTTCTTGAAAATTGGCCAATCAAACCATTCAGTATGCTTATATCCAAATAGGATAAAAAAATACACATATCCAGTGGTACATACAAAATACAGTAACCTAGATTAAACATTTATGTATATATGTATATATATATATATATATATATATATATATATATATATATATATATACAAGTAGCGAACATAATCCCTGAGTTCCAGAAAGCTTGAGTGATGAGTATACATGCATGCATCTATGACAGTCAAATTCTGGAATAAATAAAACGAAAATAGATTAATAAATGTAAAATAGTCGTAATACATGGAATTCATGATTTTACATCGATTATATGTTCCATTCATTATTTTAATAATAATAATGTATTTTAATTCAAACGATCGAAATTTTTAAAAATGTAAGTATAATGCTTATAACTTATATCTATTTATGACATACTTTTCAGTTTGTAATATGCAATTTTAATATATTTTTGTACAATGCTTTCTAGGATGCTTTATTATAAGAAACTGTATTTTACACACACTTTGAAATAGACGAATATATTTATTCTACGAGGATATAAGCATACTAGATGATTTGAAGGGCAGTTCATAATCTCAGCGAGATTATGACAGTAATAATCATGAACCTGGTTTATTATACCGTCATTCAGATACGATTAGGGAACAGAATTTATGATTTCCAGAGAAATAATCCCACTGGGTGGGTATACATAATATGCGTGTCTAATAACTGAATTATAGAATAATTTAAGGGATATTAGGGTAAGTATTTAAATGTGTGATATTGCTATAGAAAGTTTAACAAAATAAATCCTTTAAAATAGGCTGTTTTTAGCATGGTAAAAAAAAAATAAATAAATAAAAATAAAACAAATTCATAAATCAATGGAAATCTTTTTTTTATTATTTTATTTAAATTCTAAACGTGTATTAAATTTTTAAATTACGATAAAAATCATACTTATTAAAAAAATATTTTATATATATTTTATCAAATCAGATTATATATTTATCATAAAATATGTTACCCATTATTAAATTTGTTATTCAAAACTCCTCTTGAAGCTGACTGAATGAAATGAAATGTAAAAATGTATGGTTATGTGACAAAGTAAAAAACTTGTATTTTAAGGCCCTTCATGACATTTGTTTATTATACTAGCCTTCTTTGATATCTTTGTCTACCGAATGTATGTATTTCGTGAAAATGCAAAAAAATGCAAAAAAATCTTTATTCAAACCAATTACACTGCGTTTTATATTCATATAGAGCTTTATTGAAAATTGATATTACTTTTAAGAAATCTTACATGCGTAGCAATGGTCCGCATTTGCTGATTATTTATCGTTGGAAATATTGTATTTTAGAAGCGTCAGAATCAATATATATATATATATATATATATATATATAGCGTATAAAAATTATAATATTACTATATTATATTGTGTAAATGTTTTACTTTTCAAATAGTTTAACATGGTAAAAGCTTATTAAGGATTTACCACTCATAGACAGTTACGTATCAGACTTCTTTTGTGTGACTCTGTAAAAATGCTATAAATACTATGTACATTATTTTAAATAGCGATTCTATTGCAATAATGTTAAAAATATAGAAAAAAATTGTACATAAGAATATTCAGGTTTTATAAAAATAATATTTGTGTTAGTATGCGTTCGGACATGCAGACCGAAGAACACTAATCATAGACAATTTTCAAGAATTTTATAAACTGTTAATAAAACTTTATCTGAAATGACCGTGCAAAAAAAAAAAAAAATAATAATAATTTTGTTAACTAATTTCGTCTGTACATTACAAAATGGAAATGAAAGAATCCTTTGGAATTAGACGCAATTTCCTAAAATGGATGATAATGAAATTTGCAGCACTAATTGCATACAATAAGGAAATGATAATTTCTCCCCAATAAATACAATTATAAAAAAACACAAAAGCTTCAAAATATACTTTTTTATAATATAAAACTTTTTTGAATCAATAACATAATTGAATTCCGCGACTCACTTTTAAAAATCGTAAAAAGAATCATCATTGTTTGAAAAATCATTTCTAAGTACATTATGATAGACTGAGATGATTACAATGCTAATGCATGGGGAAAAAAATAATGAAAAAAAGAAGAAGAAAAAGAAAAAGGGGAGGAATTCCTTATATGCTAGAGATTATCAGAAATAATATTTCATGAACGTGAAAGTGGTTATGACAGAATGGGTAAACGACGATTTGAAACATTATCTATGCGATAATTTATAATCCCCCCCCCCAAACCTTCTAATTTTTCTGTCTTTTCTAGCGAGCTGCAGGCTACGTAATGTTCAGTTGATTGAATTGGATGTCTTATTATAGAAAAGCTTTGAAGGGATCGACTACTTATTATTTTTTTAATTTCATAGAGCGACTCCAAAGAGTAAATTTTTTTTCAATAAGGAAGTATATGTTACATGACATAAAACTGTTACATTATGTATTCTCTCAATAACAAGTATTACATGAATGAAAGAATCGTAATGCAAAAAATAAAACGTTTTTACAACATTAAAAAAAATAATAATAATTTGTTGATACTTATATTATGAATGTTAATACTTATAAATGCCTAATAATGATAATAAAAAGGTAAAGTTATACTCGTAAAAATATGGGAATAGCTTCTAAAGCGAAAAAGAATATTGTGTGAGGAATATTAGAGTAATTCCACGGCACATATTATGTTATAAGTGTAACCACGTTTCCTACGCCTAGCAGTGAGGACGAGTCCAAATGCTTTGATGGGTGACACGTTCACGGTCAGGTTGGGATTTAGTAAATATTCAGTCATTTGGCGTTCCCTTATCTCTTGTTTTCTCTCAACGAAAATATTATCTTCCCTATTTTAGCAGTGGACTCGGTGAGTCCGCACTTGCGTAGAAGCTTCCATGGTCGCAAGAAATGTGGTTAAAGAATAGTTATAAACAGAGCTGAGATTAAAACATTTCTTTGCCACCACTATTTTCATAAAGAAATCATTGTCGTGATTTCATAGCAAATTTTTCTGAACAGGAAATAATGCTATGAAAAAAAAAAAAAAAAAAAAAAATCTCATCTTTATGTGCGGATAACATAATTCGTGTCGTGTATTACCGACTAAACAACAATAAGTTATGATATGCTAACGTAATTAAATAATCGCAGTTTTCTCAAATGGTAAAAATTGTCACCCAAATTCTTTTATTTTATCAAATGTATTTCTTTTTTAAATAAATAATTGAAAATAAAAAAAATTGGATCACTGTTACATAAGAATTAAAATAAAAAATAGTTTTCTCTTGCAAAATCAGCATTTAATTATAAAATTATGTTTAATCGATGACACAATTAAATTTTGTCCTACATTTTGTAAAGCAAAATGAATATTTGGTTTACAATTGTATTTATGAATAAGATAGAGTTACAATTTTTAATAAACAACAACAACAAAAAAAAAAAGGTGTATAAACGAAAGGGGAAATTTTTAAATATTTTTTAAAACGTAGTAAAATAAAGAATAACAGAATATTTAATACCACAAATACTACAGTGACCAATAATATGTATATATTCTATACTAATTGGCTTTTGTTTTGGTAGGTTAGTTGTGGCAAATTATTCATCTATTTATATTTCGTTCTCATTCTTATGGTTATCATAACACACACACACATATATATATATCAGACATTTCCATATGCTTACAATGGACTATATAATTACCCGTATCAATTGCATTGTTGCAATAAAAGTAGATTTACAATCAAAATAAAAATAAATGACATTTCATTTACTTTTATAAAGGTCAACCTTGGCGACAAACTTGGCAGCTTGACGACCAAATTTAGCTAAAAGTGACTGCTTAGAGTTTCTGAAGTTTCGAGGCTTTACGTTGAATAGGAGTTGAGATCTGGAATTTTTCATTCGATTCTAGAACAGAACCATTGTTAAACTTAGTCATCAAAATATATAACTTGAAACAAGTTAACTTCTGCGAGTCAGTGTTGTTCAGAGAGCTATTCTGAGCGGTTGCACAGCAATTAATTTGCTCCATCTATAAATGCGAATGAATAAAAAGCGAAATTCCTGTTCTGAGGAATATTTGATTCTGCTGCCTTTACTCTTGTAGCACAAGAGATTGTTCTATCGAACTGCTTCTGGAATATTTGTTGAATAGTGACTTTTGTGGTAGGATCTTTTTGTGAGGTTTTATTGGACTGCTTCGTGAACATTCATTGTATTGACAGTTTATTGGACTATTTCAAGAATACTAGTTGTAATCACATTTTTGTAGTACTGTTTCGAGAAGTTATGCTGAATAAAGTGCATAAATCGACTAGCCTAATTGTTTTAGGAACTACATTCTTAACACAAGAAGATCGACACATTTTCTTAACAATATATAGCACTAAAGAAACAAAGAATATTTGAAATCTAATGCAATTTAAATTGATAGAATGTTTGCAAAAATCATAAATTAAATATTAATTTCCATCTTATGAACAAATATTCAATGTTTCATTTTCATTTTCTTTATTTCCACACAAGTTTATTCAAGATAGAGCAGAAATTCAAAGTATCTTTTGTTGTAAATTTGAAATGAATAACGTCGTTAAAAGTTGTGTTGCAATAGAATTGTACACAAATAAAATCCAATAGTCGATTTACAAGTTTATTCGTAAAATAAATAAATGCTCATTTAAATTAGACACAATTACTATTAGCAAAATGAACAAAATCTTTGTTTAAGTGATAATTATGTTCAATAAACAAATGAACAACATGTCTTTCTTGAATTTCATCAAGGGAATGACGCTATGATAAAAACTTCGAAATGTAAAATTACATTGAATCATCGTATTATTACACGTTGGCCTACATTTAAAAATGCAAAAGCAAATCACCAGCATCAGAAAAGATGACTTCCACGTTATTATAATAGATTGCTATGATAATACTGGTGCCCCATAGAAAGGGAATTAAAAAACAAATAAAATAAATAATAAAAACAAAATGTGCGAGTTTTTTTAAGAAACAATATTTTATGAACATGAAAAGGAACACGACACTTTGAAACATAATCTTTGAGATAATAAATATTTTTTCTAGCCTCTTATATTTTGGAGGTGGAAAGTGGAAGTGGGTGAATGTTATTGGGTATTTAATATTCGGCTACATGATTTAGATATTCTGTTATAGAAAAAAAGTAAAGGTATCGATTATTATTTTTTTTTTTTAATTTGGAATTAGTTTGAAAAAGTACATATAAATAACAGGGAAAACATACAATGGCCCAGTAAAGACGAGTCATATATATATATATATTAGTCAACTATATAAATATATATCAACATAATTAACAATTTCAGCCTCTATCAATCCACTGCAGGATGAAGCCCTCTTTTATGTGATTCCAATCTGCCCTGTTTTCTGCAATTCTTTTCCATTCTGCTTTTACAAAATTCACAATTTCATTTCTCCAACGACACAGTGGTCCATTCCTCAGTCTTTTCTTATCTCTCGGTATCCAAAATAGGACTTTGGGGGTCCATTTATCATAATTTTTTCTCGCAAGGTGGTCAGCCCAGATATATATATATATATATGTAATAAAACTTACGGAAAATTACCAAGATAAAACAATAGAGACGGATCAAACACAATGTAATAAGTAAGAAGATTGATAAGGATTAATATTAGACAAAATAAAAAGAATGAAAGCATACTGAATGCCCAATTTTATCGAAGACATTGAAAAAATTGAGTAAGCAAATTGTGGTTTTAAATGTTTAGAAGGTATAATGCTAAAATTACTCTTAATCAATCCCCAAACCATAATCACAAAGAAAAAGGGAAGACAAAAAAGAAATTTAAAAACTATAGAGTATTTGCATACATGGAATATATACACATATATAATTATGTCATGTTATAATATTATAGAATGTAAGAGAAACGTGATATCGAATGCCAGACTTATCCATAAGAACCAAAATTGATATAGCCAGGAATATTTAAAGGAGATATGAAAACATACAAAACACACGCACTTATATATATATATAAGTATATATATATATATATATATGTATATATATACTTATATATATATGATTTATATATATATATATATAAATCACTGCATTTGTTTAAAAAAAAATGAACGAATAAAATTTTTACAACGAAAAGAGTAAAATAAAAGAACTTGTTAGTCAATTGGGACCGCTACTTGGCGATTTGGCAGGTTTATATCACAGCTCTTACGATAAAACGTGAAATTATTTTCAAAACATTCAGTTAAATTAAGGCAAACCTTAAATAATCTATAATAATAAAAGGAAAGGTTTGTCTGTCTGTCTGTCCGTCTGTCTGTCTGTTCTTTTATACGTTCAGCCCCTACTGAATGCAGAAGTACAAGAATTGACATACTGATGCACTGGAGCCTTTCCGAGTTCCTCCTCGAAACAGAATTTAAAAATTTTAATTAGTTGTGGAGATATTAATTAAAATGTCCACTCATGTCTAATCTAAAAGCGATCTCAATGACTGAAAATTCACCGCCATTGCATAAAAAATATATTTTAACAGGGAAAATAAATTAGAAATATTTGTCCGATCGTTACGATTTCGGTACCAAATGAAAGGGGATTTTTTTCTGTGCAAGCGGCTTATCGGTACAACAATTAGATTTTTTAAAATTAACTAAAGTATAAATTTTTTGTGGCAACATCATTTCAAACGTCAAACTACTGTCTGAGATGAAAAGGGAAATGATTGTAACCGATCAAGATGTCACGTGTTTTGTAGTGCGGAAAAAAATTGCAATTTTCAATTTTTTTCAAATTTTCATTCACGTTACATTTGAATTAATATTCGGCCTAGACAGCATATTATAAAGCTACTGTTCAATTTTCATGAAAATATCTGGATAAAGAAAAAAATTAGATTAAATTTTGTATTATATTTTTTTTAATTGAGATATGCCGTTGAAATTTCGTAATATTTGGTTTTAACGCCCGATAATTCGATTCTGAATATTTTTGAAAGTGTAGAATTATTAGGAAGGGCTTGAGGGGGAAGGGAGGGGGCGAAGGGGCAAAAAAAAAAAAAAAAAGGTTACAGCGTTTGAAATTGGTATTACGTTTTAAGGAAAGATAAATCGATATCGGATATTTTCAAGGGTAAAATTATTAGAAGGGACGGAAAGGGGCGGAAGGGGCAAAAACGTAGAAAAGGAACAGTTGTTTCGGAGAAAACTACAAAAAACCCAGAACGCCTTTATTCTTTTATATTTTGCAGAGTTTCGAATTTTGATACTCCTTTCACATTTCATACTATGGATTTTTAACAGTATTTAGCCCGGAATTACGCGCAAGTTACGGAGAAAACCACGAAAAAGTCAGACATAAATCGTTTTATAATAGTGTTTATATCATTTTTGTATCTCAGCTTCTAATTAGCATAATTTAATAAGTAATATGTCATTTTGAAACTTATTTGAATTGAATTTCAAGAGTAGACGCCACAAATTTCTGTCACCTTCCATTAACCGACTACCGTAAGTAGTTGAATTCGAGATTTCACGTGATTTACACGTTTTAAGGTGTCCTGATTAGGTTTTCTTTTGTATCTCAGCTACTAATTAAAATAATTTTATAAGTAATACATTATTTGAAAGCTTTGTTGATTTAGAATTGAACAGTAGATTACAGAAATTTCTACCGATAGAATTTTAAAATTTCAATATTTCAAATTCTAATTAAATTATTTTTAATACATCATTCGAAAAATATTTTTTTTTTTTTTTTTTTTGTATCTCAGCTACTAATTAAAATAATTTCATAAGTAATACATCATATGAAAGCTTTGTTGATTTGGAATCGAACAGTAGATTACAGAAATTTCTACCGCCAGATGGCGTTGTAATATTTTAAAATTTCAATATTTCAAATTCTAATTATTATTAAATTATTTTTAATACATCATTCGAAAGATATTTTAAAGTACTTTTATATTACCGAAAGTGAAATTCGAGATTTCACCCGATTTACACGTTTTGAGGTTTCCTGATTAGGTTTTCTTTTGTATCTCAGCTACTAATTAAAATAATTTCATAAGTAATACATCAATTGAAAGCTTTGTTGATTTGGAATTGAACAGTAGATTACAGAAATTTCTGCCGCCAGATGGCGCTGTAATATTTTAAAATTTCAATATTTCAAATTCTAATCATGATTAAATTATTTTTAATACATCATTTGAAAGATATTTTAGAGTACTTTTATATTATCGAAAGTGGGAATCGAGATTTCACCTGATTTATTAGTTTGAGGTTTCCTGAATCGGTTATCTTTTGTATTTCAGCTACTAATTAAAATAATTTATTAAGTAATACATTATTTGAAAGCTTTGTTGATCTGGAATGGAACAACAGATTACAGGAATTTCTATCGCCAGATGGCGCTGTAATATTTAAAATTTTCAATATTTAAAATTCTAATTATTATTAAATTATTTTTAATACATCATTCGAAAGATATTTTAAAGCACTTTTATATTATCGAAAGTGGAATTCGAGATTTCACCCCATTTACACGTTTTGAGGTGTCCTGATTAGGTTTTCTTTTGTATCTCAGCTACTAATTAAAATAATTTCATAAGTAATACAGCATTTGAAAGCTTTGTTGATCTGGAATGGAACAATAGAGTCAGAAATTTCTACCGCCAGATGGCGCTGTAATATTTTTAAATTTCAATATTTCAAATTCTAATTATGATTAAATTATTTGTAATACATCATTCGAAAGATATTTTAAAGTTCTTTTATATTATCGAAAGTGGAATTCGAGATTTCACCTGATTTACGATTTTAAGGTGTCCTGATTAGGTTTTCTTTCCCTTCTCAGCTAATTGAGTTAGACCGTTCAAAATTGGTATATGTAGGTTAATTAGGAGGGGCTAGAAGAGTGGGGAAGGAATAGGCGCACGCAGCGAGCACGAGACTGCGCTGCCGAAGGCAGTGGGGACCCGGTGCGACTTTTTACCTGATGAGAAATGATTTTTTAAATTTTCTTTTCTTTAGAATAAAGGTTTGATTTCGGAATATGTGCGCGTACCGCGCGTTATCTTAAAACGTGCGCGCGCAGCGCGCACGTTTTAAGATAACTGCATAATTTTTTGCAGTTGCATAATTTTTGCAACTGCATAATTAATCTGCATAATTTTTTGAATAATTTGGATAAAATCAGCTCGAAAAACTCTTAGTATATATATTTATTTGATTTTTTTTTTAAATAGATTTATAAGCTATCAAAATATGGGGATGCCAATATTAAATGCACGTGACAAGCATTAATTCATGTCTCCACGAAAAATTATTATATTCAAATTTAATTTTTAAATGCTTTAGAATAAAGTAACTTTATTCCATGCATATTTTTGATTAAAAAACATTTTTTTTAATAATGAAAAATTATTAATGAAATCATATTCCAAAAAATTATGGATTATGACCTGCATTAATTTTCACACTAATAGAGCAGGCATCATAAAAAATATGAGTTTTTACATTTACAA
Organism: Salticus scenicus; assembly: GCA_963930645.1. Classification (NCBI taxonomy): domain Eukaryota; kingdom Metazoa; phylum Arthropoda; class Arachnida; order Araneae; family Salticidae; genus Salticus; species Salticus scenicus. The sequence continues at coordinate 178,465,478 of OZ005652.1, forward strand.
CTAATTCTTATCATTATTTTTCGAGCTGCAGTGATATTTAATTTCTTATTCCTGTTAGAGGGCTGTTACTCGTTATCATTTATGTCATCTATAATGTCCTTGCATACATAGGAATTAAAATTGTTATTCAAGTAAGTTTAGACGCACATATTATTTCCTAATTAGCATTATTTTATTTTATTTTATATTTAAAATTGTCATACTTCTTTTTCGGTTATTATCTGAATGGATATAATACTTTTCTATGCGAGATCTTATTTTAAAAATGAGCTTTTGAAAAGAATTAAATAATTTGTTAAAAATACTGGCACCATTGCTGAGATACGTATTAATAAAAGAAAAACTGGTAACCTTAATATATTGATAATCTTAATATAGTTTAAAAATTATTATTTAAAGTAATTAAAATGGATAAAACAAGGTTATTTAGACGCAGTAAAAAAGAATTAACATAAGGAATAAGTTAATAGGAATATAAATAAAAAGGTTCAGTTAAAGGTTCATTTAAATCTCCATGAGATAGGGGAAAGTAGGGAAATAATGTTAAAATACACAGAAACTTTAAACTAAAATAACTTTTGAACTGTTAATGCTAAGAACAAAATTTAAACACTATTTTAAGTGGTACACTACACATTCACATATCTAAAGAAACATAGTACGTAGATCGTACTCACCCCTTTCCCACTTTAAATTAGCCGTACATCAGAGCCATCTGTAGTGCGACTTCTATTGTCAATAGCTGCCCCCCCCCCCCAAAAAAAAAAAAAAATTAAATTAAATTAAAAATAAAAATAAATAAAATAAAATAAATTTTGGGATATACTCCTTATACATTTTCGTTTAGAACTCTATCAAGAATTATTTGAAAGTATATAAACTATACCTTTTCCCAAACCACCTACATCTCACATATCAGAAATTCGAATGAGTCAATGATGGATGTTATCATTCGGGAAAATTAAGTTGATGCAAATTTTAATATGTAGACGATTCCCCCTTTCCCCCCTCCCCCCACCCTCCTTTTTTTTTTCTTTTAACGGGACTGCACGAATGAGTCAAGTTTCATTTTTGTTAAAAATAGTTCGGTTTTTAATCTAAAAATATGTTATTTATAATTGATCAAAATTATAAATCTTATCCTAAGTAAGCATAAATCAAATATAAAATAAAATATTAGAAAGGAAAATAAATCGACTAAATAACCTATTTAATAATATATTAAAAATATAATTTCCAGTTCGATGTCTAAAATAATGCCGTTTTGTATTAGGAAAGTGTTACTTTATGAACGACCCCTTTTCTCCACATTATAATGGCAATACTTTGGGTGATGAGGATAATTGTTAACTTATTCACGGTTACTACTCACATCTTTTTATTGCGAAATCGCATTACGTTCATAATTTCCGCCTGAGTTTCCTTTTATTCTACTAGTTTTAGTTATGCCAGTAGCTTTGGCCATTTTTCTCTTTCATTTACGTTTTACTCGATGATTTTAGTAGTCATTATAATTGACTGGAGAACAAAAAGGAATGACTCTTTTTAAAATAGTAGATCAATTCTTGCTGTAAAGAAGAATGAACATGGGCTGTTAAGAAAAAAAAAAAAAAAAAGAATCTGATAAATAAAAACCGGGGAATGGGGAGAAATATTGTATATAAATACATATAACATTGAATTGAACCCGTGTTCCTCTTCTGCTTCAGACACATAAGCATAAATTAATCATTTACACTTTTTCGTCTCAAAGAAAAATATTTTCAGAAATTAGTGGATTTTTAAAAATGGATTTTTTTAACATAAGCAAAAAGAAAGAAAGAAAGAAGGAAAAGAAAAAAAGGGTTATACATTTTATGTAAAAGATAAAAAACTGAATATCATTTTTAGTTCCCCATCATACTATAGGTATGGGGAACTTAGGTAATCGTGAAAATTTTCGACCTCGGTTTTTTGACTTTTTTATACGTTTTCAGGTGTGAGGAATCCGAAAATGACAAAATTTGTATGGTGTCTGTCTGTAGGGTGTCTGTTAGTGTGTCAGTCCGTTAGTGTGTCAGTCCGTTAGTGTGTTAGTCCGTTAGTTTGTTAGTCTGTTAACACGATATCTCCCGAACAAATGATCGCAGACAGGTCAGATCAGTTTTAAAATATTACTTTCGATACTGGCAAGAACCCTATTCATTTGCAACATTCGAATTTAAAAACTTCGTAAGTTATGAGAAATTTACGATTTTCTTAACATGGGAGAATAGGACAAAATTTCACTTAAACGTGCATTAAATGGAAACTTTTTACTGTAAAAATGTTGGACCAGTTTTAAAATATCAGTTTTGATGCCGGAATGAACATCAGTAACTATAAATATGCTACTTTGAAAATTTCGCAAGTTATTGGAAATTTACGAATTTCTTAACATGCAAAATTTCACATAAACGTCAATTTTGAGAGATATTTTAATCGTAAAGATGTCAGACTACTTTTGAAATATTATTTAGAGCACTGGCATGAATATTAACGACTATGAATTTTCCAATATAAAAATTTCGTAAGTTATTGGAAAATTACGAATTTCTTAACATGGCAGAATAGAGCAAAATTTCACATAAACGTCAATCTTGAGGGATATTTTCATCGTAAAGATGTCAAACCACTTTTTAAATATTATTTTGGATACTGGCATGAATATCATAGACTATGATTTTTCCAATTTAAAAAATTCGTAAGTTATTTAGAATTTACGATTTACTTAAAATGGCAGAATAAGGCAAAATTAAGCATAAACTTCCATTTTGAGGATCAGAAATACATTAGACAACTTCAAAATTACATTTATGATATTTGTTTGAACATGATTGAATACAAATATTCTAATAGGAAAATTTCGTAAATTATTCGTAATTTACGATTTTATCAACATAGCGAAATTGTAAATTTTTCATATAAATATGAATTTTGAGGATTATTGCGTTGGAAGTAGTAGCATGAAAACTAAACAACAGAATTGACCCTGATAAAATAAATTAATAGATTAGAATAAGATAAGTATATCGAAGTGAACGGTGGATAGCCTATTAGGCGGGGATTTCATTCTGTCACTGTATCAAGCTTTGGTCAAATTCATTTCTTTTAACATGATTATAATATGTCTCCCACTAGAAATTTATGAGAACATAAATATGATGGGGAACTGAGCAGAGTCCACCTATGCCAACTAGTTTTTTTTTTTTTTATGATTTAAAATACTTATGGCAAAAATAACTTAATTTTTTTTTTTTTTTTTTTTTTTTTGTGTGTGTGTACAATTTTAAAAGCGGCTAGTTTCGTGGTAAGAATTTTAAAATCATTCTCGAGCAAGTAAAAAATCATGTGCTCTTTTAAATCTAGAATATAGCTATGACATAGGTTAAAGTCTCTCTCCTACCATTTAGAGGCTTCGCCTGATGAAGGGTAAAGGTATAGGGGAAAAAAAAAGAGCTTTCACCTCATCGTTAAATTGAATCGACGTTTGATCGGTATCGCCAGTTATTACTGTTGATGGATAAACAATCGGCATAAAACAATTCTGGATTATATTCGTTAAGATGCTATGAATCATTGTTTTGTATTATTTTTACATTCATTCAGCACATGTTTAATAAAGTTAAAAACATTTTTTTTTTTTTTTTAAATGTTATTTTTAATTATATTTCTCTAACAGTTTTAAAGTCATACGTTAATACAGTGAAATTATTATGCTTCCTTATAGCTTTTTAACATTTCGTTTTTATTCTTGATTAGCTAGAAGGGTTTATTAATCAAGAATTGATACAAATAAAAGATATTATTAATTTAATAGGAAAAATTTAATGACATCTACGTACACAGCTAATGAGTTTATACAGATTACTAATAGTAGTAGATGTATTTAAACAGATATTTCTCATCAAAACATCATATCTTAGATGATTATAGTCATATAATCTCCCAAAATATGTTAAGTGATTAATTCGTTGTATATTTATAAATAGAAAAGATAAGAACTGAAAACTATGCATAACAAGGACCGAAACCAAATATTTAATCAAACAAAATTAATCAAATGTAAAAGAGTAACATTAAAATACTTTTCCTTTGCAACATCGCTATCAAGGGCAAATTAAGGCAAACGGGAAAAATACGAAAATGTTTGTGATAATAGTAATGGATTAAAAAATCCAAAATATCGCTACTAATTTGCCTGGAATCTCAGTAAAAATAATAAAAAAGACCAAACAAAAATTGTTACAAATAAATTAATGAATAGTATAAGCCAAACAAATTTTTTACTCAAAATTTAATGAAAAACATGAAGAAGTATGTGAGAATTAATATCAGAAATTACGAATAAAAGTGACTGTTGATTTTTACTGCTGAAACACAAGGAAAAAGTTTAGTTGCGTGGCGATTATTGATTAATCTATATTCTTACAAAAACAAAGGTTAATATAGTTAATTAACTAATTTAAAGTAGATAATAATTAAAAGAGAATATTGTTGTACCGTAAAATGATAAATTATTTTTAAAATAGTTTTATAACAACTTTAAGCAGAATTACAAATATATACATATATATGATTGTTTATAAATAGATATTTTTTCTTCAGCCAGAAATAGAGATTGTATGCCAAAAATAAAAATAATAATGATGATAAAAATAAAAATAAAATAAAATAAGTAAATAAATAATCGCATGAAATCTTATAAAAGTTAGTCTTGAATGTTAAAACATAGTCTTTACATTTACATTTTATGTAAAAAATTTATTTTTAAACCGTGATGAGAATCAATATTTTTATTTCGTATTTAAAAAACATTCTTGAAGGCACACACGAACACACACACACAGACATATATATAATGAACAAACACCGGGAAGAAAAACTCGAACTAATCAATAAACTATTACATATGGAAGTGAAGCATTATATATCAAGCAAACAATCGCTGAAAAGTTACTATGCAGCAAAAAAAAAAAAAAAAAAAACTAAACAAACTTTGAAATTTCCCCCAAAATATCTATGTCTATATCAAGAGCAATTATCAAGAGGGATAGTAACAAATTGGTTATTTCCGAGACAGTGATATTTGAGATCATATAAACTCACTATCTTTGCCCAACAACTCAAAGATTCCAACAATGAACTAAAAGATATTTAAGGTTTGAAAAAAAAAAAAAAAAAAAAAAAAAAAAGCCAACCATTATCTTTTTGTATATGAATTTACATGAAGTAAGAATAATTTAGGAGTATTGAACACGATTCAATATTAATATAAGAGGCGATAAAATTAAACTATTTAAACAGTTATCATTGTGATAAATGTAAAAAATAAATATATATGTATATATAGACAGCCCAATGAAACTTATCAGATACATATATTAGGAGTTTTATTTATGACACAGCCACTCTGTTATAAGCAAAAAACAAGGGCTACAATTTTCTATTAATTTAGGTTAATCTGTCCATGAATCACCGAAAGAAACACAGTAGCTGCACTCTAATTAAAATCAACAGTCCATTTCACATGAAATTATGTAAGAGTTACAGGAATATTCAGCAAATTTGCATCTTCCGATCCGTCCAAAATAAAGAATCATCCCATCTGTACATCTCAGCACCAACGAGGCATCATCATGTAGCGAGAGAGTTGATAAATGGTATTCTCACATTCCGCCTTCTCCGGAAAACACATTTTCAAACCCTTACTATGATCATTACGACGATGTTGTACCTTTTCAAATTATCATAATTCTGCCATCCACCGAGGGAAATGAAACGCCTTCCCCAACACCACCTCAGTGTACCTTTTCTGGAAACAAGAGCTTTTCAAAACTGTGCCGTTTTGCGTGAGAAATAGAACATACGGTATGGCAGTCCATCTTTCCTCGGACGAACTTGTGGAACAAAAGGAGAGGGTGATTTTAATTTTCGGAGTGGCCAAGAGGAAATTTGGCCGAGAATCGCATAACATCTTTTAATTAAGTTTAGTAGAATGTTTGTAAAATAGTGTTTGAAGTTAATTATCTGTTGCTAGTGCAAGCACTTTTATGAAAAATATTTATTTGGAAGCCTACTAGATTATTTTACAAATTTAGAAGTTGGACTTTGTATTCAATTAAAAGTACGCTTGTTTCTTAAATGATTTGTATTAAATTATTATTTATGTTGCTTTTCATATTTCGATTTTATTTCGATTTTCATCTTTAGATTATTATTGAAAGAAAACCTCTGCTTTAGTCCTTTTATTGGAAATTTAATTACACTTAATTACGAAAGTATACCAAAATTTACGAGCAAAATTAGCAAAAAAACTCTAAATGTATATTCACCCATAAGATATAAAAGTAAAATTATTTTGAAAAATTCCGAGATGAATTCTTGCAGTTGAAAATTTAAATTTGGTTGGACTAATATAATACATACCGCTATCCTTGAACCGGTGTTGTCAACTTGTAGGGACTTTTTAAATTCTACATAAATGTAGGTGCAATAATGAAACGGGGGGTTGAGGGGTGGTGGTAGATTTCTCCCCCCCCCCCCGTTTGTCAAATAAAGCTCTTCTTATAAAGCCTAATTTTAATTGTTTTAACATAGGTTTACATAACAGTACTCGTTATCTTACCCCTTAATCTCCAATCTGTATTTACAGTATTAAATTTTCGTGGTACGAGAAATTTGTACGAGTGACACACCAGATTATTTCAGTTCTCATCATTCGATGCTAAATTCTGTATTTTTATATACCTAAACAAATACTGAATCATTAGTAAAATGAAAAGTTTTTTTTTTTTTTTTTTAACTTCATTTTATCGAAACTAATTTTTACTTAGTTGCGTTAAATTCAAAATGTCCCAGGCGGCATATCATTAGACATCTTCATGAAATCTATTTTAACTAGCAAAGCCTCGGTTCGGGAACGAACCGAATTCCGAATGCGGGAAAAATTTCAAAAACAAACTCGAAATGTACAAAACTCGGCCTGATGCTGCCTGCGTACCAATAGATCAAAGTTTGTTAATGAAACCATTTTTTAATTCATGAAATCAATGAAGGTAGTGAATCAACGAAGGCTGTTCTCTCTTCGCTGGTCATTATATTTAAAGGAAACTCTTTTCTATATCGCTTTACAAAAATAAAATTTAAAGAAATCATGAAATTGCTTTAAAGCCCGCTTTGGTTTCCCGCTGCCTTCGGCTGCGCCCAATCATTCGCAGACTTTCGTGTGTCTGTCCCTATTGCCTGTGACAATAGCTTACCAGTGAGCTTCCATTTGGGTGCTTATCAGATGACAGTTTCGAAACGGACAGTATCGAAAAAATTTAAGTTGCCATTTTATATTTGAATTCCAGTTACATATGAACAATACTATACGTGGTGTACATAATATTTTCTTTCACGTTATTTCCTATATTTATTTGATTTATTCGATCAACCATAAAATGAAAACAATTTCACACCAAATATAATATTACAAAGTGCTATGATCGGCTACGTCTATCGCATGAGACAATTAATTTTTGTCGTTATAATAGCAGTTGAGTTAGTTAATAGTCGTTGGTATATAGAAAAATAAATAATGAAATTTGTAAACCTGATCATGGTACAGCCTTAATGTAGCTCCGCTTGGCGACTTTTGAATTTTTATCGTCACTTTAGACAAAAATACATAATTTATGTTATTATTATTATTATTTTTGTTTCTTTCTTTTCTTTTCGTTTTCCTTTCCTTTCCTTTTCTTTCTTTTCTGTTTTTCAGTATTTTATAATTTATTTATATCTATGCGCTACTTGGCTAAAAGTGGCTTTTACGAAAGTGGAGTCCACAATCTATAGAAAACATGCTTTTATGCATTAAAAAAAAAAAAAAAAAAAATGTTTATTCCATTATGCTTAGAGAAACCTATAGATGTTACACTGCTCCAAACAGAAATTTCGCCTATAGAACGTAATAAGTTTGAATTATTTTGGATGGCCCTACACACGAACCCTTTATTTGATCTCACCTAAAAGTATAATGTTAGCATTACTATATGGCGAAGATGTAGAATACCGGGTTTGGACTTTCTACTACTATTTGTTATTGAGGTATGCTGATAATCTACACACAGACAAACACACACACACACACAGCTACACAGACACACAAACCGCTAAAAACATGGCTTTAGGATTCAAGGGACCTCGAAACGTGTAAATGTAACAAAAGTTCAATTTCGAAAACTTTATCAAAAAATAATACTTTCTCTACTATATATAAGGGTAAGAAAAAGTAAAAATAATGATTTAAAAAATTGTTTTAGGGGCATTAGTGATTATGGATAATTGTTGCCTTATTCTACCGAATTTTACAATAATTAAAATTTCACATAATTCATTTCATCACTTTTCAACAAATGTTTTAGGAAAAATTTTTACTTACTCAAATATCAACAACTGAAAAATAGTTATCTAAAGGGTTCCCCCTTTAGATAACTATTTTTCAGTTGTTTTGATTATCTTTGTTTTGTTATCTGTGCTCAACTTTCTAATTTTAAAGACATTTGTTTAAAGGTAGTTGCAAAGTATTTTGCTATTTCAAATTTTCTTTTTCAACGATTTCCTACTTTTGAGGCCTTGCTATACAGTTTGAAAATCACTCACTAAATAATACATTAGTGAGAAGAAAAATACTCAAAAACTTGTTCTTCTCTAAATATTTTGGCACGAATAATAGAAATTTACCAAAATAAGAAAGATATTTCTATCTCAAAATGCATTTTAAGTCCAGTAATTCAATTTATCACCCAACAAATTAACCCTTTTCAATATCCTACTCAAATTACACAACTGAGAAACAAATAACAGGGAGGAAGAGGATACAGGATACAAATCTTACAACCTCAACCCCTACCCTACTTCCACAAACAAAAGTTTCAACACTTTTATCAATTACGAACCCGTAGCAGCCAGCAGAAACATATATTTACTGCCTCCCTTTTGGGTGATAAATGACAATGGTTTTTAGTATGGAATAATGATTTTCAATATTTCTAGGTTCGACCTATCTCCTACCTCATACAGACATTTTTTTCCTTTTCACTTTTAGTTCTATAGGATTGCATTAAATTTATTCTCTTTCAGCATCTGTGATTTCTCTTAAAAATCATTCATGAGGGCGGATCTTGGAATAATTTCGGCGGGAAAAACGAAATACTTCGTTGATATTTCGAAAAAGATTGATCGACGTTTCTGTATGTTTTTCGATTTTGTTCGAATATCTCCAATGAAATTTGAAGCGCTAATGAATGGCTTGAGGTGAAATGTGTTTCATGTTTTCGATACGTTTTTCGTGGAAGGAACATTTGCTTTGTACGATTTGCATTCACAAACTGTTGGGTTTCGGTGATAATTGTATGTTAGGAAATATATAAAACTTTATAAAGGAAATAGGTAACTGAATGATAAGGTTTATCAATGTGTTTAATTTTTATCTCATTTTCACATTTCACTGGTAAACAATGAAAATTGATAATAATATAGTATATAAAACTGATGAATTAGAATGTTCATTTCTATATATTGAAAATTGTTGCAAGAGTGAAATATACATGCATCAACTAAAAATAATAAAAAAAAAAAGTTTTGACAATCTATTATTTAAGTATTGGTTATTAAAAATTAAAGCTGGAGAATATTAATTAAAAGTTTAAATAGATATGATGTACATATATTTGTCTTTATTTTTTAAAACTGAGAGATTAATAGGGAAGGTAAACTTAATAACATTGATTTATGATATTACGAGAAACATGTTCAAAGAATATTAACAAAATAGCTAATAATATGCTTATTTTGTGTTATTTTTCAGTTTCTGAAACACCATAAGAAAAATGATTGTGTTTAAGATTTTATTTACAATAGTTTTTGAAAATCCTTTTACTGAAAACTAATCTCCCAGAGATATTTACAATTAAGATTAGCCGTAAATATTTATTGACAGCAAACAATGATATTAAGATGCGTAATTATTGACGTTAGTTTTTCTTATTGATAAAACGTTTTCTGCTTTAGACCTTTTTTTTTTTTATACCTTTTAGAATAATTTTTTCTCATTTTATCGTAGTTATATATTGGCATACCTGCCAACATTCTAATTAATATTTCGTAAAATTGTTGGTATCCGCCTATTTTTCTACACTACTTTATTTTTAGAATATATTTTTTTTAAATGTAATAACTATTAAATAAGAGAAAACTACTCTAAAAAATGACTGGTGTAAAAAAATAGGCGGGTACTAACAATTTTATGGAATATTAGAGAATGTCGGTAGGTATGTATTGGAGAAAATTATTCTAAATAGAAAGTGGGTAAAAAAAAAAAAAAAAAAAGGCGGGGCTTGAAATTGCTCTAGAATAAATTATAAAAATTGGCAACTCTGATATTTGTTTTATTCACAAACACAAAATTATTTATATTTACAAAGTGAAGAATGTCATTGAAACTGTAAACGATAATTTTGGTAATATACAATAGTATTCGGTATTTAATGTAATTTTTAACTAAAGTGTTTGAACTGAAATAAAAGTTGGTAGCACATGTGAACTTGTATAATGTAGTATATGTTATATACCACTATGCTCTAAAGAGTTAAGGGGTGCAATTTAATGCTTTCCTCTATTTCGTAGATTTAAAAGATATCATTTTAAATTCTTTCAATCTCCTGCGAAACACGAGGTAATTAAGTTCATTTAATATGGACTGTCACCAGAAGTTATAATCAAAGTTAGAAAAAAAGAAAGAAATGATTTTTCACAGCTTAGTTTTAGAAACAAAAATTCTGTAAAGAAATTCAGGGAGGAATCTTATAAAATATAAGTTGTATATAATATATGTACCACTATGTTAAGTAATGCTTTTATTTCATTTTCCTAAACGTAAAGTATCAAACGTCTCATCAGCCAGAACAGCATGAATTACATCATCAAAGCTGCTGTCAGTCTCAATTTTTGGGTTTCGGTATATGTTACAGAAATTTTTACTTTATTTAATCTTAGAAAACTGCTACAAAAGCTTTTGAAAATACGAAAACGTTTACAGATAAGATCTTCCTCTATGAGAAAATTTCTTTTTATTTCTTTATTTGTTTTCTTCTTCTTCTTCTTCTTTTTTTTTTTTTTTTTTTTAATGATTGCTATTTTTTCAAGCAGAAATTTCAAATTATTGTTTACTAAATTTTAAATTATTGTTTACCCGTATTTCAGTTTTTGAACCACGTATTTTATAGCCCTCGCTGTTTACATTATATTACTATATGATTCCGAACAATAGAATAAGTAAAAGAAAAAGTAGATTTTCTTTTAAAAGGAATTAAAAAAAAAAAAATATTAAACTTAAATTTTAATAAGTTTAATCCTTTCTGCTATATACTATCAATTTTTCCGATAATACTATTAAAGAAAAAAAAAAAAAATCCCTTTCAAAGGAATTAATTTAAAAAATTTAGATTAAAAAGGTGTTATACTATAAAAATTATACAATATGCATAAACATAACTGTTATAAATACGTTTTTAAATTAAAAATTTAATACTTTCTACTGCATTACCATTTGATTTTCAATAAATAAAAGAAATTAAAGAAAGAAAGAAAAATCGCCTTCAAATGAATGAATTAAATAAAATATGAATAGCGTAATAGACGTTGCTAAGAAACGCAGACGATTAAAATGAAAGAAAACATTTTAGAAAAATGAAACAGAGAAGCCAATGCTTAAAATTGAAAAAAAAAAAATTAAAAAATTCAAATTCGAAATTTAAAAATATCTCAAAAAGGTGCACCCCTGCAGGGTCCCAGCTACCCATTTACCAAGTTTTGTAGCTCTGCAATCAGCAGTGTGAGAACCAGGACGAAGACACACATACACGCACAGACACTTCTTTTTACTTATATAGATTTAAAAACTAAAAAATCACAGATGTAAAAATACGATTTTAAAATTGTTATATGTTGTTGATTTCACTATAATTGCGTGAAACAGAAAAAACTTTTGAATACGAAATATGTTTTAAAGTATTACATCACACCTAACAAATAAAATATACAATATTTGTTTTCAGTCACATGTATTTTACGGTTGATTAAAACTTTAGGTATATATCAAATTCGTAAAAAAAAAAAAAAAGTGATTTCGTTGAAATTTTGAAGTCATGATAAATGTCACATTTATAAGTTTTATTTAACGCTATCGTAACAGAGTTTCGTCTTAATGTGAATGAAACTACAGAATTCTAAAGCAACTTTTTTTTTCTTTTCTTTTTTCTAATTAATTTCACCTTTTCCCTTACTTATTTCGTAAGATCATACATTAAATGTTATTCTGCAGCTACAATATAGAAAGTATATGAAAACTTTTGATGATTTTTTTTTTTTTTTTTTTTTTTTTTTTTTTTTTTGGGGGGGGGGGGGTACAAATACAATAATTATTAAAATGTATGAAAATTTTATTTAAAAATTTTCAAAAATTCCTTAAGATTTCAAATATGTTTACAATTAAATCAATCATAGAATTTAGTAATTTATACCTGAACTTATATAAATTGCTTTCCAAAGAAACACATGAATTCCAAAACAATTTAAATTAAGATTGCTTAATTACATAATTACATACATTTATTTTTATTACCGGAATTTGATTCAGTATATCCTTCGAATGTTTTTTACAATCTTTTGATATTACTTTCTTTTCAAATGATCAAACAGAACATAAACTCATGTAATTAATTCTAGTGAATATTCAAAAAGCCATCAATATATAACGCAGCAATGGAACAAAAAAATATTTATTGCTGCATAAAAATGTTTACCGTAATCTTTGAGACATTTATCATAGTGAAACAACAATTACTCTAAATAATTAAACGATGGCGTTAAATGGGATACCAAGAGAATAATTACGTTCTCGCAGTGTTGCCAAATTGTGAGGACTTTTATTTAATAATTACCACTAATTTTGAAGAATATTATTTGATACATATGATAATCGATAAGACAAATATATTGGAAATATTTGGCGATGGATATTAAATATAAAAAGTTCCCACAACACTGCTTTTTCGTAGATTTCTTTTCTTTTTCTTTCTTTCTTTCTTTTTTTTTTTTTTTTAACTAATATTTTTCAAACCACTGCTTTTAAGCCATCATCGACTGTATGGGAGCTCGCCTCAATCTAAAAATTTATTGATTCTTTTCATTTACTTTGGCAGCAAAGGCATCCGTAGTGTGTTGAAGGCCCACTGCATTTGGTCGCCATCTGTCAGCGATACCTTTTTCTTTTTATAACTTTTGTACCATTCATCTATGCGTGCAAATATCAAAGAATGTTCCTAATATACAGAGTTATCAGTAGTGAGTCACTATTTTGAATACCAGTTTGTTTTAGTAGTAATTTTCATAAATCGTTTATAGTACCATATCTCCAACAGAATAATACAAAGATTGCTTTGTATAAAAAGGGTATTTAAAATAGTGACTGCCAAGAACTATGTAATATACCCCTTTCACATATTGATAAATTAAATTGAAATGCACATCTTCTGTAGAAAGAAAAAAATAATTTTTTCTGCAGCCTCTATTATTGAAACTCACATTATTGCTTATTGTTTCCAACTCACTACTTGGACTGTGTAGCCGATAGGAGATATACTTTAGAAATGTTTAACAGCCAACAATTGCGTGTTATTTGATATCCTAATCCTGTATGAATTTTTTATTCGCACTTTCCTAACATTGTTAATTTATATCAAAAGCTCTTGCTTATCTTTGACTCATTGTTGCCTGAATGTCTCTTATAGTATCCGCATAGATGCCAACATTTTAATTTATTCCGGAGTATTTTTAATCCTCCTTTATTCCATACCGCTTATTTTTTTTTTAAATATTTTTTTTCTTATTTTATCGAAGTTATATATATGAGAAAAATGTTCTATAAATAAAAAGTTGCGAAATAAAGGCGGGGCTAAAAATACTCCAGAATAAATTTATATGTTGGCATTTATGTATCCGTTTCAAAATTATGTCTTTTTTTTTTTTTTTTTTTTTTTTTTTGTCCGTCAAAATAATTAACTAAAAATACAAGCTATTTAAATATAATCCGAAAACACAATACGTGCTATGACAATACATTCTATTTTTTACGCACGTACTAATCATTAATTATGTCATGTAACTGGTAGGAGGGATTCTTTTTTCGTAAAACACAAACAAGTTTAAAGATCAAATGATTCACGAATTCTTTTATAAAAAATAAAATAGAATAAAGTAAAATAAAAATAAAATCATTGACCAGAAAACTGAATAAGCCAATTAGAGACTTGAGTAGATAATAAAAAAAAAGCTACTTATTGACGTAGTTCATTAAAATATCACTTTGTCACTGTTTGGACATTTCATAGCAACTAAAAAAGGTAAATAATGGTCAGTTGCTCTTAAAATTATCAATACATTATACGATATCTTCAAATGATATACTTTAACGTGATAAAGAGAATTATTTGAATAAAATTTAAATGCAAATGCTCAAATTCAATAAAATCTTTCTACTCAGTTACGATTTTATAGAAAATAAAGTGAACACTTTGTTTAGTGCAATTCTTGATCAATTCAACAACGCAATCAGACAATAAGTGTTCACATAAAAAGAATTGAATATATATATATATATATTTATTTATTTTCACAGTATGATTTTTAAAAAAATTAAATATGCATATTGGAAATTTGCATATATTTATTAACACAGTAGCAGCTTGAGTGTTGCAGCATTTAGTGTAAGTAACGTTAAGAAATTTACTCACTGATATTGTACATTAAAATTTACATTTGGCAATGCTTGAACATTCCAATAAATCTAAACATCTGACCGCATTGATGGGTATATCCGGTCAGTGAGCTGTTCTTCTTTCCACAATACACTTAAAACTCAAAATCATATAATTATAAATATTAAGCTTGTTTTACAAGTTTGAAAATCTTTTATAATTACCATAAATATTATAATCATGCGCAAAGTTAAAATTTTAATCTCAAATTGAATAAAGAATTTTGTTTAGTACATTAAAAAACGGTGCAGTGAAAACAACGTCACGAATTTTGCTCTTTTCTAAAGACGGTTAGAGGACTGAACAAAGTAACATTGATCAATTGTGCAATGTACAATTGTGCATTAGATCAATTGTGCATTACAGTAATGCGATACAATGTTTTCAAGCAACACTTTTACTTGTTAAAGAGATCTTGTTCAATAAAATATAAATGCAAGTGCTTCTTACATTTAATAAAATATTTCTGTTAAATTGCTTATTTTATTGAAATCAAAATGAACACTCTGTTTATTGTAATCCTCGACGATTTCAAACGTATAATGAGTATTACTACAGGAAAAAATGTGTTAAATATTAACTTGTAAATGTAATGAATAGTTTAATATCTATTAAGACAGCAAAATTCTCTTGTAGAATTTAACGATGCATATTACAAACTTTTGCTTTCATTTACTGAAACAGTTCTAGCTTAACTGCTCCAATACTTTGACAATGTGACATCCAGAGGGTAAATTTTCATTTTGCTTAATATCCCTGTAGTATTAAATATGACACATACATAAACCTTGCCTTTTGATTTAATTTTTCCATTGCAGAAAGAAAAAAGTTAAAAAAAATAAGGATTGAATATATTTTAAGTAATTACTCTTTTTTTAAATCACACCTTAGCGAGAGACATATGCCCACATAATAGAAAAAGTAGTTTTTCTCAACATTCAGAGTACCATATTACCTCAAAAGTTTCATTGATAGATTTTTGGATATTTTAAGTAAATTTAGAATAAAATATGTCGATTCTAAGATTTTGGCTCCGAAAATTTCAGAAACATTGAATTTAGTATAGAAAGGACCTATATTTTGAATTTCTTCCATATTTCATAGAAGAAAGCATTGTTGTTTCGTAAAGATTTTTGACTTCCGGTTTTTCAAGGATTTACCCGTTGTCAGAGTACAGGTTTTGGCCGTTTTTAGTTTGACTGTATACATCTCTGACGGTCAAAAGATTTTTGACAACTGTAGTTGAAGAACCAATGCTCAGAATTTGATATAAATTTATAAATAATTGCTCTTTGATATAAACTAGTACTAATCAACTTTTGGTGAAAGCCGCAGAACTCGTGGCACTTCCTTTCTTTTTCTCTCCCCCCCCCCCCTCATATAATTATTATTATTGGAGTATAAGACTAAATTTCCTTTTTTTTTTTTTAAGTGCACATAATGAGAATTATTTTTAAAGAATTATTAAGAAATTAAAAACAAATATTTATACTAGTTATCCCCCTCGGGATGTAAATTTTCAATGTGAGTATATTTCAAAAGAACCCTTTAGTACCTTTAAAATGGTTGGTTGAATCATAGATTAGTGATCATTTAAAGCAGAATTGTAGATTTATTCATTAAAAAAGAAAGAAAGAAAGTAAGTAAGTAAGAAATAAAGAAAAGAAAAGAAAGAAAGAAACTTATTTTTTAAGATTTTGTCTGTAGAACATAAAATTGACTTTCTTTGGTTATTCAAATTTATACTTTTCTGAGAGGAAAATCGTATGCATTCATCTTGGAAAATAATTTTAGTAAATCATAATTTTAAGAAATAATTTGTACTGCGTGAATTTGTACAGGAAAATACAGAGGAAAGTTTTGTGATGGCCACAGCTTACTAGTTTATGTATATATTTTTTCAAGTTTTTCTACAATATCCTATTGGATTATATATTAGCTGGATAGTACATCTTCATTACGCTTAATATTCTTAAGCAGCCAAAGCTGACAAATAAATAAATTTCGCATTTTTGCTTTAAAATTTCCACCGCATTAATAATCGAGGACTGCACATTTATTTTAAGCAACCTCTCTCATTCCAAACCTTATCCATCCAAAACACGTCACGTCTGCCCACCAAACAGAATTAGAGAATCACCAATGCCAGATGCATGCAACGTTTATTTTTTTGTTTTATTTTTTGTTCCAAATTTATTTTTACTTACCCTTATCCACTTTTCTAGTGAACTGAAATGCAATTACGGCTCCATAAAATACTTAATTGCCGGAGAAAAATCCTTCTCCGGAAAACAGGAGCCGCTCCTCGTCTTGAAATTAAATAAATAAACAAGCTTAAGCAGGCGGCGTCGCCCAATGACTACACCTTTTTTTTTTTTTTTTTTTTTTCTCTGTTCTTTAAATGTTAATAAGATGGTTTGGGTTTCTTTTGTACTCACACTTTTTCCTTTAACTTTAATGTTATTACTGCTGTTTAGTCGGAAAAAAAAAAAAAAAAAAAAACCTCTTTTTAGGGGAAAAAAAAGTGTTGTAGAAATGAGTCTGTCTTTGTAATTAAAGCAAAAAATAAAATAAATAAATAATAATAAAAAAAAAAATACTGTCGAAGTGGAGTTTTTTTTTTTAGTTATTTGCCTTTAAAGCAAGCTACATTTATGTAATTTAGAATTAAACTTGCTGATCTGAATTATTAATTACATGGAAAAAAGTTCTAATTTGCATGAAACTGTGCATGTTTTTAAATGTTTTTGGTTTATATTTTATTTAAATTTAACGTATTTTTTTCTCATTATTATTTTTCGGTGCGTAATATTACAGAAATTATTGCACATTTGTTATGGCGAAGCATCATTATATATGTATCTTAATGAAGAAGAAAAGACTGTTTGGAAATAAACTATGTAATTAATATACTCAAAATAATGACCTTTTTTTTTTTTTTTTTTCAACTTCGAAATTTTTCAAGAGTAATAATATATTTAAGATTCGTTAAAGGAAAAAGAGAGAGAGAGAGAGAGAAATGAAATTGCTGTGGAACGCAAATTTGGAAAGACACAGTTTTTATGACGGATATTATAAATTCAAGCTCATACATGTACATTGAATACATACATATATATTCTTTTTCGGCAATTATCAATTAAAGTAGAAGTCTAATCGTTAATTAGAGCTTTGTGTAACTTAAAAGTACAACCATACATAGAGGCTTTAACAAATTTTAAAACTAACCCTCTCTTTTCCAACACTGGAGAAAAATTTCAGATGTTGAAGCATTAGAGAAATAAATGTGAAATATAAGTCGGTTACCTTCTTTAAACTATTTTTTTTTTTTTTTTTGGTATGTATCTCTGTGTGAGTGTTCCCCAGAATCCTTCTTAAAATAAACTTGTATTAAAATTAAACACATACAAGAAGTCCTTAATCGCATGTCTTTTTGTCTATAAAATGAGTCAAAGTCAAATGTGGGTAAGCTTTTTATGCTTGATAAATATGAGACACACATATGAGACATGAAATACCAGTAATTGACTACTAACGCACAAAAACCTAAACAACAAAAATTAAAGTGTGCGAAAGTTCTGAATCTCTGTTGGTAGAATATATAAATAACATAAATGAAATGAAATCTTACAGTTTCCAATAGCAACTGATGTTTTCATTCAATGATTATAATACAATCACACAAATTTCCACAAAGCTGCTATTATATAAGTTGCTATTATATCATATTAGCCAGTTGTTGTGAAGTGTTTAATTCAATGTTAAAACATCAAGCTGAATTTGATTTTAAAACTTTATTTGTTGAGATATGTAAATCAATTGTTTTAAATAAATACAGTCGGCAGCAAAATTATTGAAGTACTAGCAATAATTCCTGTGTAAAAAATGTGCACCTAATATTGCTTTGGTAAGTAAATACTTGTCGAATCATGATCTTAATCTTATACTGTTTATAAAAAAGTAACCTGGTGATAAAAATTAGCGATCAAACCAAAAGAAAATATTATATAAATATGGAAAATGTGGATGTGTGCTTCAATAATTTTGCTGCCGAGAGTAAATATACACTACATAAAAAAAGTTAGACGGACACTTACTTGTAATACTTTAAAACCATTTATTTCTTTAATTAGAGATACGAGGTTCGTTTCTCTAATATAATTATATTCTTAAGACATTATATATTATTATTTTTTAGATATAGATTCAATCCTTTTGAATTATGTAGTGGAAAAATTCAGGAAACAAAAATGGTGCATATTTGCACTGTAATTTTTCTTAAAAAAAGTAGACGGACACATCTTGTATCTCTAAAATAAAACGTTTTTAGTAAGGGGTTCGTCTCCCATTTGCTTTAATAAGTTCGTATACTCTGTTAGGCATCGAATCAATGAGATTCTGAATCTTTCTTTGACAGAAAATTTCCCAAATGTTTGTAAGAGATTCTTTGAGCTGGTGAATTGATTCATACGGGCGTCCACCCTCATAAATTTTATGAACAAGTATAGCCCAAATGTTCTCTACAGGATTCATATCCGGACTCTTGGCTGGCCAGGGTAAAACATTGAAGTTGTTCTCATGAAACCATTTTTTAACGTTGTTAGCGGTGTGTATTGGCGCTCCATCTTGTTGGAAGATCCAGTTTTCTCCTCCAAGGTCACACGCAAATGGCGAAAGCTCACTGCTTAGTGTTTCAATATAATCTTTGGGAGTCTGCTTCTTACTTAAGAACACTAAATTTGTCCTTCCACCATAGCCAACAACTAGCCACACCATTTTACAACTATAATTCAAGTTTATAACCCAACTCTAGGAAATCAAGTCAGAGTTTCTCGCAAAGCAAAAAATTCATAATTTTAATAATATTATGGTGTAATATTGTTTCGCCATCTAGAAATGTATAGACTAGAAATTCTCGATCATTTCGTCTATTAAGTTTGTTTGCTTTCTTTGTACGCATAGTTTGGAAATCTATATTTTAGATAAAATAACCACTTATTCGTTCTAGATAGAGGCCTCATATATATTTATTTCTTCAATGTTACATTTTTTCTTATTTTTCCGTCGCCATTCCCTTGTCTCTTTTAGAATAAAATTCTTCACATGAAGTTCTTTACATTATTTTTTTTATGACTACATGCATGTTTAAAAAGACAATATAAATACAATAGAATAACTTTTTAAATGAGAAAAAAAATATCTATATTGTTTAGTTTAGAGAAAACTCTCCTAATAGAGATGGGAATACTGAAGAAATATTCAAATGAGTTCTTAATGGTTAATTTCTTTTATCATAATGTATATTTTATGCTTTCATTAATTGATTTTTATCTAATTTTTTATTCGTATGCCACCATATGATTGATAGACTTTCTTCTAACTTATATAATAAATAAAAGACCAGTTAATATATATAAAAAAAATTCTTCAGTAGAAAAGTGTAGTAAGTACTACATTATTCTGACATTTTCTTCAAAATTGACCAAGAATTGTAGACAGGTGTTAAAAGTCATGCAAGGGCTATTAATTTTTCTTTTCTTTCAACAACGCCCAGCTTTCAATAATAGACGCTATTGAGGAACAAAGCAAATCGCTTGTGCCCCAAACACCTTACGTTGTAGATTAAAAAATATATAAAAAGGCAACATGTTGCCGTCGCTTAAATATCTTTTATTATGGTCTAATTTTTCCCCGGATGCGTTTTGGCAAACCGTTTTAAATTATGACGGATATCTGTAACAGAGGGAAATTTATCTTTGATTGGAACCTATAAAAGAATGAAAACAAGTTTACCAAACCTCCTTTAAACTCCGCAACTATTATATTTTATTTTTCATCAGTTCTTTTATTGCAACGAACGGACTTACTATCAGGGAAATTTACATCTAAATGCCATCTAATGATGTGGTAATAGACCTTGATAGGAAAATTTGTTTATTTTTTGTGTTTGTTAGAGAAGACCTATAAATCTTTGTTTGAAATCTCGTGCACTTACTTTTTATTTTTTTAACATATTATGTAACTTTTTATGCAACTTTTTATGGCACTAAATCCATTATTATGCTATGATGGGAGGAGTAGAGTAATCAGAATTTATTGCAAGAAATAAAACTTCTGAGTTCAAAATGTAAAATAGCAATAACCATTAAATAATTAGTAAATAGGTCAGCAATGTATATGTCACGTATTATTTTTTAGCTGTATACATACTTATTTATTTATTTATTTATTTTTATCGCAAAGTGGCAACATAAATGCATACTGGCAGGGGTCGTACTTCCCGCCCTTTTTTCAGGACACTTTCAGGGATGACAAATTTTTGCCTTTTTTGCTACCAATATTTTTATACAGAAACCTTTATTGTAGTTTTTATAGTAACGTATCGGGATTAAATAGGATGAATACTATTATACAAAATTGTAATTAAAAAGAAAAAAGAAAAGAAAAGAAAAAAGGAGACGGAAATTTTGAATTCCTGAATATGTTCTGAAAAATGAGCAGAGAAAACGATTCCTAATACTAGTAAACTAACTGACAACATTAATGCATACCCAGGGCATAAAAATCACAGCAAACAATTGCTGATTTTTTTTTTTCTATAAAATAGGTGGTATTTAACTAGGGACCGCTGAATATCCATCACACTAATAACTGAACAAAGAACAACAATATCAATCAGACTACAGTTCTATACTGCTTGTATACATCCCAGACGTTTACTGCATAAAAATAGTGATTCTAAAAAGTAAGTACAGTCGGTAACAAAAGTGTCCGAACACTAGCAAAAATTCCTATTTTAAAAAAGTACACTTCATACGGTTTTGTTAAATAAATCCTTGTCGAATCCTGTTCTTAGTCAGTGTAAGAACATGATTCGATAAGGATTTATTTAACAAAACTGTATGAAGTGTACTTTTTTAAAATAGGAATTTTTGCTAGTGTTCGGACACTTTTGTTATCGACTGTACATCATAAACCCTGTAATATAATGGAAAAAATGTTGAAAAACTTGACGAAAAATTACAAAGGCATTATTAAATATTATTTCCAAAAGACTCAGTTTAAATATAAGAAATTGGATTAAAGCATTAATATTAAAATAGGCCATTCGACTTTTTTTTTTTTTTTGCCGGGGGGGAGGGGGCATTTTTTAATACGAGTTTATATATTTTCCCCTATTATATATTAATGCAGTATGTATGGGTAATATTTTTTTTTCAATTTAATGTATTTGTCTAATTAAATTGGCATTTTATTTAACATAAAAAAATGTGTATGTGTGCACATGTGTGCACATGTGTGCACATGTGCGAATATATCTTTATATGTTCTCTCAAATAACTATAAATAAATAATTTTTATTTATTAAGTATTTTGTATTTTGTATTTGCTTGATTTGATTACATAATTTGATAATTATATTTTCTGAACTCATTTAAATATATATTTTTATGAGTTAAAATATTCACAATTTTACATAAAAACAATATAAAAAATCAATTTTTATTGTAGGGTTGTATTGTCTTTTGTATTGGTTTGCTTATGAAAAGTAATAGGCTGTTACCGTTCATTGGCTTCACAGTAAAACCTAAACTTTTTCTTTAGTTTAATAGGCTAGTTTTTTTTTTTTTTTTTTTTTTTTAATATATGTGATCAGCTATGTGTGTAATACCCATTTTTGAAATTAGCTCAGCAATTATCAAAAGAAAACGTGCTGTGAACGTTAAAGGATTAATAGTACTAAAAATTTATATTAACTCATAAAATGTTTTCTTTAATTTATTTTATAGATATACAGACACACACACACGCAGGCGCACATTTATACTAAGCCTCCAAAAGTCAAGGTACAACCTGTTTTCTCGTTTTCTTATTTTCGTCATAAAATTATTAATCGAATTTTATATAACTTTAACACAAGTAATAATTTTTAAACTGCCATAACTTCAATTTTTTTTAAAGTAAACATAGGAAGAAATGAAAAATTTAAATAATTTTAGCAAAGAAAACTAAATGAGAAAGGGTGTCAAAGGTTCGTTACAGGTAGTTGAAGGTACACATACCTCCAAATATTAAATCAAAATCAGATTTTTCTTCTTGTTATACCCTTTATTTTTTCTCCATAAGGAACTTTTTAGAAAGATATACTTATTAATTTGTAAACACTGAGAATCGTCAAAAATGATAAAAATTTCAATAAATAATTTTAAAATGAACAATTCATCCAATTTTCATATTCGAATGTTTATTTTTTTTTTTAAGTTATTCACACACTTAAAAAAAAAAAAAGAATAAAAAAGTGAAACACAAAAAAGTGAATACAGGAAGAAAAATCTGGCTTTAATCCAACATTTGGATGCCTGTAAACATTCATCTGTGTATAATGCGCATTTGACACACTTTCTCATTTAGTTTTCTTTGCTAAAATTGTTGAAAAAATTCATTTCTTCCAATGCTTACTTTTGAGAAAAATTGAAGTTATGGCAGTTTAAAAATTATTGCTTGTGTTAAAGTTATATAAAATTAGATTAATAATTTGATAACGAATTTACCATCCAAATATCATATTTATATTTTCATTTGTTTCAAAATTATGCAAAAATAAGAAAACGAGAAAACAAGTTGTATGACATAACTTTTGGAGGTTCAGTGTATACATATGTGCGTGTGTACACATATCTATTTATATTTTATAAATTTTTTGGAACAGAAATTTATTTGGTATCTTTTTGGTGTCTTCATAACTGTACATGAAAATTTTGGACAAATTTTTTATCGAATATCACAGCACATGAATAGAAACTAACTCAAAACAGTTTGTGGATTTTTTTAAATTAATATTTCCTGTAGAAGTTTTAACGAAAATCAGGTATAGAGTAAATTAAACGTTATTTATATATTAATTTTATTTTATATATATGAAATATGGGAAATGAACACAAAATCCATGTGAATGACTTAATTAGGTACTATAGAACAAGGTTCTTTTGCATTAAAAATTCACTTTGAATCTTTAGGAAATAGCAAAAATCAGAGATATTCGTTCATTCATTTATTTATTTTTAAGATAAAAGTATAAGACATACATGTAACATATATGCATGAACTCCTACTGTAATCTACGCACTCATTATTATTACTGCAATAAATTACTACGAAAAAAAAAAATTTTTTTTTAAGCGTTGAGTAAAACAATGTCCAATTAAGTAGTAACTTTTTGTTTTGTTTTCCTTGTTATAGTTTCTGGTAGTGAAGTAAGAGATAAATACATTTTTCCCCTGCAATTCCATGTATAAACATGTATAGAATGATTCAAATAATGCTTTGTTTCATTTACTGCAGTTAGGCAAAATGTTACATTGTTTCTTTATCTCTAAGAAACATTTAGTGGTACTTTCATTAATTCTCATAGTCTCATTAATCAACGATGACAGGTAAATACAAGAGAGAAACCGCCCACTTCACAAATGCTTAAATTTGAATTAATTGAGGAAATCAAGTTTTTGAGAAGTCTATCCATCTATTAATTAACGATGAGCTTCATTAGTCAATCTATTAATTTTTTCAATCACTGGTGCCATATAGCGGTGTGCGGATTTTGTTTTACTATTTTTAATTTCTTGTTTAAAACTATACAGCGTCATTCACAATTCTATGTAGAAACTTGGAGGGAAGATAGAGAACATAATTAGAAATCATAATTATACAAGAGACCGCAGTCAGAAATTATCATTTATGTGACCTGTAAACAAATTGTCATCGGGATATTTTATTTATTTATTTATTATTAAATAGTAAACTCCACCTTTAGGCATTCCTTAACTGTATATTACTTTACAAAAGGATTTTGTTTATTCGTGTTTAACTTCTTTAAGCACCGTTAGCATATGCAATTTAACAGTGGTATTTATTGAATCGAATGCTGAGAATAAAACTAAAATGATTTAAACATAAATACGTAAAATCTTATAATCCCATGTGGTTAACCGTCTCTGGAGGTTAAAACTACTGCATAGTGGTGAACGGCCTCCTTTTGTCTTCGAAATCTTTGAAATCCCATGTGACTGTGGATTTCCCTTTTATGATTTTGTATTTTTTTAATCTTATTAAATGTGCAATGTCTGCGAGCATTGTACATAATTTGTAAATATCAACTATGCCTTATTCAATATGTAAATAAGCACATACTGAATGCATGCGTACATCTCTAAAAATAATCCTGTAATTCAACGAGCACTTTATCAGCATGCTACCTACGAGAAACGTTTCTTCAACTCTGTAATCAATCTCAACTTCATTCAGCTGGTGTGCAGAAACACGAACACACACACAATGTGAAATTTATTAATTTTAAGATTAATATATATATAGGTCCTTTGTCTTCCTGAAAATATTGGGTCTTCTGACCCTTCTCGGTTGTCTCCGCTAGAATAGATAACTTTTTTCAGCGGGTTAAGATTCCTATACCGAGAAGTTCATAATGCTCTCTGCAGGGTTATTTCTGTTCCTTAAAAAAAAAAAAAAAAAAAAAAAAAAATGTAACGTTTTAGAAGAACACCAGAAGGGCAAATCTCAGTGTTTCAATAGGATAATAGTCCGACAACAATGTATTAACAAGTTGTCTGAATTGTCATTTGGGACCATGCTTTTCTATATGTGATCATGATTCCTAACTGTGTCCTCTACCTCTTATCCAAGTTTGTGCATACAGTTATGAATCAAACTGTATCCTGTATACAATAAAATAGTTGGATTTGAAAATAAATAAAAATATTGCCATGTTACTCCATAAAAAATTTCTGCAAAAAGTAAAACATTTCTTTAAGATGAAAGCAGCGTAGATTGCTGTAAAATTTTACAGCTAGTTCTGTGAAAACAGTTGAAGCCTAGTTACTTCGCATTGTGCTGTAAATTGGTAATGAATAATTTCTAGAAGCCTTTTGATGCGTATCACCTGATTCTTTAACTAGTCAGCATAGATCCTATCTTTATTTATTTTTTTAATGAAAAAAAATGGTTAAACCTTGTGGGCCTACTGTCCCAGTTGGCATAGTGTTGACTTCTAGAACAGAAGTTTATGAATTTGAATTTCGACCAAAGCATGGATTTTTGCTTCTCAAAAAAAAAAAAAATAATAAAAAAAAAAAATAAATAAATAAATAAAAAAAAAAAAAAAAAAAAATAATAATAAAATAATAATAATAATAATAAATAAATAAATAAATAAATAAATAAATGTGCATTGCTATCTATTGAACACTGCTAATTTTAGGAAATAATTTTACAGTAAACTGTGAAAAACCGCAACGCACGTGTTTAAAATTTAAAAATTGCAAAACTAAGCAAATTTATTTTACTGTGCATACTTTAAAAATGCAGTATATTAAGTAAATATATTTCTATCAGCGTACTGTGCAGTAATCTACTGCAAAAAAAAAATTATACTTTAAGATAAGATGTTTTTAAAGTGAAATGACCTTTGTAAAGATGACGATTTACACAAATGTATTTATAGGCGAAACTTTTCAAAAGGAAATTTCAATTTACAAATCTTTACTCGTTAATCTATCTCAAGATAGATTTTTTCTAACAGAAAACTAATGATCTTAAAAAATTTAATTTGCAGGGCTTCTAATAAATTACATTCTGACTGTTATTTTTTAAAACAAAAAAATAGTTCTTTGCATTTACTATACTTACCTATCATAAGAATAACTGTATATAGTAAGGACTAAAAGATTAATGAAGGCTTTATATGTTAAATCATAAACAAAAAAAAAAAAAAAAAATTTTTTTTCATGCTTAATTCTAAATCTGTCAATAGGTCTATCACTATATCAGAATAGAAAAAATGGGCTTGCGTAAGCAAAATACCTGTTCATTTTTTGCATTTCCTTCAGGATATTTCAAGCAATTGGTCAGTTAGCGAGAGAAATGTAATCTCATATTTGTAGTGCCATTTCTGCAGGTGCCTTTTAGATTTAACTGACAGCGCCTTGCTGTTGCGAATATGATAAATGGAGACTGAGCCTTGCAAAATGGATAACGAAAAAAATTATGAGGATAACTTCTCAACTCTATTACGAAGAAAGACTTTATGAGGCTGTTCATTTTTCACCGCACACGCCCCCAACTTTTCACTGTAACCGCATCACAATACAAGTTCATGTCTATGGCTATAAAAAGAATATAAAAAAAGAGCTAATTTTGTCCACCCCTACCCTTGGCTATATTTTTATGATATATTTTGTACGTTAACAATATGAAGAGTTGATAACATATATTCTTCTCTACGAAATGCTGAACCAACGTCAACATCTCATCTTTGGTCACTTAAAAATAAAATAAATTACACAGGTTTATTGAAAAGAATCATCAATCTACTTCATAAATTGCGAAAATAGTATGAAAAAGAATAATAAGGTTCAATTTTAACAGATGTAAAAGCTTTCGAAAAAGTAATTTCAATTCCTAAAAAACAATCTCAGTCGTTAATTGTTTCTTATATTTGCCATAAAAGTTTTTATTGAAAGTTTTTTGATATTAGCAATGCAGAAAAACTAAACTTATTCTTTGATTTATATTCATCAAAATTAAAGTTATTTTACTAATTTAATATAAATTTTTAAATTTTTTTTGTATCAATATGCTAGAAGATTTTATTAAATTACATTTATAATCACATTTCACATTACACTTAAGCATATAACATTTTCCAATCCAAAGTTACTCATTACAACTCATTAAAATTGTTATACCAGAAAGGAATGTAAATAAAATCAATCGTATTTGTTGGACATATGCATAATACTGGGAAGAACAAGTAATTAAATTTTCATGAAATTTGAAGTTATAGATCATGAGAAATTTGTACTCAGAGCTTTCTAATTCTAGCAGAAGTACATAGCACTTATCCGCATGCATCAGTCGAACAAAAACCGGTTGGCATGTAGAGGCATAGCACTCCAAGTAGCTTTAACACGATGCTACAGTTCATGAAGTAGTAGCTGGAGAATGGCGGCATGCCAGTCGCTCGGAAACCGTTGACCAGACGTTTTTAGTTTGTGAAAGATCAGGAGAACGTGCTGGACTGAACAACAGTTGAATACGTTCTGTATCATAGAAGGTCTAGACCACGGGCAACAAACAGTCATTAATTGCTCTGCTGAAACGTAATAGTTTGGAGGCCACAAAAATAGAACATAAATAAAAAGTGACCGAAACATGTATTTAATGAACCCCCATACCATCACTCATGATGATGATCTCGTATGTAACGACTATGACTTCGGCTGCCTTTGAATCACAGACAGGAGAGCTTCCAATTGTATGATCAACGGTGAACATGGCCTCAGAAATGGCGAAATGGTCAAGATGGCCGCATCCGTGTTTAATGGCATCATGGAGAAAGCACATTATCTGCTTGCATTCGACATCATCATATTAGCCCATCACCTGGAATGATGCTATAAGGTTCCATTGGATATACGTCTCAATCACATCTTGTCCACATTACCGGCTCTTTGAATAGCGGACATTACGTTTTTGATATATTATGGCCGGTGTTTTGCCTTATGTTCGAGGTCTCCGTAACGCCACGTTTCAGCAGAACAAATCACGACCGCATGTTGCCGTCTTGTCTGAACCTTTCCTGATACAGAACACGTTCGACTGTTGCTCTGGCCAGCACGTTCTCTTGATCTTTCACCAAATGAAAACAATTGATCAATGGTTTCGGTGTGACTGGCACGTCACCATTCTCCAGTTAGTAAGCTCGAGGAACTATGGCATGTTGACGTGTTGAAACTGCATTGAGTGATATACCTGTACATGCTAACGGATCCCTGTTCGACTCCATTTTTAGCTGGATAAATCTGTTATTCCTGCAGGAGTCGACTGCTCTCTAAGAACTGATTTCACAGAATCTATACCCTCAAATTTCCTGAAAATTTAATTACTTCTTCTTCCTACTATTACATTTGTCTTCCATCTTTTAAATCATATTAGGTTATTAACCATGTAGTAATTTTTCTTTTTAGTTTATTTATTATTATTGTTATTATTATTATTTGAGTGGAGAACAAAAACACTTTATTTTAAATCTCAAATTTTAAACCAATTTTGACAAAAGTTGAAAACTGTCTATAAGTAGTGATATTATAATTTTTAGTAAAAAAAAAAAAAAAAACCTCTAAATTCGGTATAAAATTAAAGATTTTATTGATACGTTTTTTTAATTACTTAAAATATGATTTTTTTTTCAGGCTACTTTGCAAATAAAATAAATTTTGCAAGTAATCTTCGAGTTCACACACTCATATTAGATGATAGGTCCCATGTTATTTTTCCGATTAGAGTAAAGAAAAACATTTTAAAAAATCGCAAAATTTTAATTAATTTTCAAAGAAATTAAAAATTGTGTAAGAACAGTAAATATATGGGAGCACAGACCAAAAACTGTTAAATTACATTAAAAATTTGAGATAAAAAAATAATAATAATAATAATAATATTAGTTAAAGAGACATATTACAACCTGAGTTGACATATTACGAACTAGCGCTCTTCCAACTAAAGATTACAGATTTTATGGAAAAATAACATTTAATTAAATTGAAAGTTTTATTATTATTATTAATATATATATAAAGCTAAATTTACAATTGTGTTTGCCATGTTGGAAGTGCGCTCTAATAAACTCGAGGCGCAGAATAACATTCAGGGTTTGTGCGGTCTTTGAATTTCTTTGAATT
Source organism: Salticus scenicus (assembly GCA_963930645.1). Classification (NCBI taxonomy): domain Eukaryota; kingdom Metazoa; phylum Arthropoda; class Arachnida; order Araneae; family Salticidae; genus Salticus; species Salticus scenicus. Next base: position 178,495,110 of record OZ005652.1, read on the forward strand.
TCTCTAGCTTTGTGTGGCAATTTTTTTTACATAAAAAAGATTGTATGAATCCTCCTTTTTTAGGAATGTAATTTGACTTTTCCATGTTGAGCTGAAATTTGAAATTTTCGTTGAATTTTTATATCATGTCCCTAATATTTAAATATTATCTAATAAATCCTGAATGATTCAGTTGTTCATGATTGTTCGCAACAAAATTTGACTCTTATAGTTAAACAGAAATGAAGTAATAAACTTCTACTTACTGATATTTTCCTAATACCTGCAGTGTTCCCTCTTACCAAGTCGTATGTCCAAGTGTAAAACTGACAGTGAAGTTACACGATAATTTTACTGTCTTTTTAGTGTTTTCCAGTAGAATCCACATTGTCCTACAAATTTTATGATCTATTCTAATTGAAAAACATTGATTACATCACTGCGCTCTATGAATATATATTTTTTAAATGTTTATTATCATTATCATTTTTTATCTGTGTACAAAAGGCAGTTAATAGAGAAACTTAAAAGCTATTCAGTGATCCTTGAAAGTATTTTCAAAGTTTGAGATCCTAGTGCATATTTTCGTGAATGATATGTAGAGCACTATATATGTTTTAGATTGTTTTCTATCATCTGAATGCTTCCGGAATTCTTCCAACTATGTATATAAGCAATTATGTTAGAAATGATTTTGTTTTAAATTATTTATTTTATTTTTTAATATAATCACGATATTTTTTTTTAAACAAAGGTTTGTTTCAAATTGTTGTGCGATATTTTTGTTAGCAAGCCAGCATTTTTACTTTTGCTTGTTGTTACTTTTTATCTTAGTTCGCTTTCATTTACATGTTATGTATTACATAATAATTTTTAAAAATAAACGAGGCATAAAGTTACGGTAAGTTTGTTATGAATTAATTTAATATAACTTAATTAATAAAGTTAAGTCTTTTCATTAAAGCACTATTCACAAGTTATTTAATTTATTTAACATATTTAGTTACAAATTAATTACTATTTGTTATTTTGGCTTCCGATGGCATTTTCTCTTCTGTTATTCTTTATTTTACTACGTTTTATAAATAACATATATATATATATATATATAGGATTAGTGAAATTTTTTTCTCTCCAGTTTTCGACTTTCGGTACATGTTTTAAGATGTCCTGAGCACCATTTGACTATTTTTAGAAAATATCTGTCTATCTGCCGTGTGTGACAGTGTATATACCAAAAGAATTTTGGACGTTTTGTATACCGAACGAATGGACGAAATTTAACCAAACTTGATATTTAGTTGGACTTTAACCCATATTCGTGCTGATTACATTTGGAAACCATCAGCTCAACGGGTGACGCTGTCGTCTCATTTTTTTCATAATTTTTGATATGGTAATATAGATCAAACATTCGTATAAATGTACATAATGAGAATTATTTTATTATTTTTTTAACGAATGATTGTGATATTAATTAGAAATATAGATAATAGTAACAATAAACTGAAAAAAAAAAAAAGTGTGTATGTTGAAACATTGCTCCCTTCCCTGTGTGTGTGTGTGTGTATATAAATTTACAATTTGAGTACCTTTCAAAAGACTTGCTCAGTACCTTTAAAACGAATGAGTGAACGGTATCGTATGTCGCCACAAAATAGATTTTCTTTCGACATTTACTGTTATTATACTTGTCTGAAATTGTCTGCATTCTTCATAGAAATTTGCACTGCGTGAATTAATATAGGAGAATATAAAAGAATGTCTTGTGGTGGCCACGACATATTCGTTTCAAAAGAAAAACTTCTCATACTATTCATTTATTAAATTGAAATAATAACGTGTTTTGAAGAAGTAATTCACACACACCTCTACTTTTTTTTTTTTTTTTTTGTCTGAGAAGATTATTCGATGATTCGTTTCTGTCAACATCCCCAAATTATTAGTGATAAAAATATTTGCTACACATTTATATACATTATTTATTCATTATAAATTTTTGTAAAAAAAAAAAAAAAAAAAAAAAAAAAAAAAATGCTTATACAAGAAATTTTCATAGTGTAAAGCTTTACTGTATCTTGTCGCTTTGAAGCATTCATAAAAAATTTAAATTCAAAAACAAAAAATGACCAAAGATGGCTTCTTATGGAGGCAACTCTTTCTCTTACGGGGGTGGAGTACAATAATGCAAAAGATTAAAAAAATTAAGGGAATAAAGAAAAAAGTTTTTCCATTCATCTTAAAAGCGGCTGGTCCGCTCGTGTTATGGAAGATCATTATTATGTCTTCAGTTACAATATTGCAGGGTTATTAATGATACGAGTAGGGGTCTAAGGGTCAAATCTGTCCTATGCCGCGCCCACTTGTTGCTCACGGGGGTCTACAGCGAAATCTGGGACTCTCGGGACCGAAATGGAGTTGCCAGGGAAATAAAAGTGCTAGTGAAATCTGGCGAAAGTGTTATAGTATACACTGATGTAGTCGAAGATTAGATGGCGGCAAAGATTGGGATTGTTTTTTCGGAGTGGAAGGATGTAGATTAATTTGGTTATACGCTGAGAGATGGTGAAAGAGATAATGTCTCTCTGAATTTATAAGTAGATAATAATCTAGTTTTTGAATGATTAATTTCTTTAAAAAACAAGTGTCCCATATTTGCCCTTTCACTTTACTTTTTAAAGGGTCACCTGAGTGGGCATAAAAGGGTTATGTCTAAAATAAATAGGATTATTTTTTTAAATACTTTTATATGAAATTAGATTGAAGGATTAGTGCAAAGGGCTGTACTAAAATTCTTTGGAATTTTTTGATCCTGCAAACAAAAGTTTTGATTATTCTATCGATTTTCCGAATTCATTTATAAAATCAACATCATTAAAATCCTTTCATCTCTTATTTGAAAAATAAAAATAAAACAATAACAAAATCGTATTGAAAGAGAGAAATAAGTTGTATTTAGTCACGCTGTCTTTAAGAAACTGAGATTGCAGTCGAAAGAAAAACTCTTTTTTACTTCCTCTTTTATCTATTTATACTTTCTTATTTACGCAATAAAAGAAAGTATCTGATCCGTAAAAATTTTCGACTAGTAAAAGTTTTCGATAGATTTACACGTTTTGAGAGGTCCGGAACACTATTTAACAATTTTCAGAAAATGTCTGTCTGAGTCTTTGTGTGTCTGAGACAAAAATTTTGTGTCAGCTCTAACTCAAGAGCTAATGCATAGAATTTCATAAAAATTTATATGTAGTTGCACCTTGGCATAAATTAGTTCATATCAAATTTTCGAGCAATTTGCTCAAAAGATGTTGATGTTACATCGCCTTTGAATAATTTTTAATATTACGATATAGAACAAAATATCCTATAACTGTGAACAATTTTCTTTAACCAATTATTGTGAAACTAAGGTGCCTACCTACCTTTTAAATGCAATTTTCGGTCAAAAATTTAATTTTCTGTTTTTGATTTAATATTAAAGCTTGACATTTTAGCTTTCTAAATCAGTCTGAATTTGTTTCTATCTTGCTTAGAACTTGAGTTACAGACATTTTAATATTAGTCACTCGCAAGTTTTTGAAACAGAAAGTAGCCTTTCGCTACCGGAAGTGAATGTAAATATTTGTTTACGTTGATATTTTACTCAATATAAGCATCAAAATTTGTTATTGTATATAAAATGAATTTAAAAAAGAAAATAAAAAACTCTGAAATAAATGAGGAGTTTTTTAAAATTAATTTTTTAATTTAATAAGTAAAATCTGGTTTTTAATTACATTTTCTGCTTTTTCTCAAAATGAGTTTTTTAACATTTTGCTTTATTGCAAACGTCATTACTCCAAACGTTATAATTGTAACGTTATGAAACTTTGCAACAATACTTTAAAAGAGTTTATTTAAGTAATGTACTTCTACTATGAATACAGTTAATTATTTTTTCGTATTTTAGTTGGTACAAGTTATGAATTGTTAGATATTTTCCTGATTTTCCTGTGTGTAAAAATGTTAACTTCTATAATTTTTTTAATAACATTGTTATGATTATGAAAATGTCTCAGTACTCCAAGAAAGTTTCATTAATCATAATAAAATTTACAGAATAAAAATATCTGCATTTAAATTTGAGTTTTAGTGTTTTGCAAAAGTGCCATTTTGTAGCAATTTTTGAGCCTAAAAATCAAAATATTTAAAAGTATGCATATTTTTATATGTACTTCACAATTTTTAGCTATATTTTATAGTATAATGCACATAAATATGCACTTTTTCCAATATTAAAAAAAAAAAACCTTCCGAAGGTAGGCAGGTACCTTAAAAAAGAATTATTTATAATAGAAACAGTCAAGTAGAGAAAAGTATTTGTATATATATGTAAGAGCATCGCTTACATCACTTATAGAGGGAGAGGTGTGTGTGTGTAAATTTTCAAATGAGTATTAGTCAAACGAAGTCCGCAATACTTTTAAAATGAATGGTTGAATATGTAATAATTTGAAACAAAGGTTTTTTTTCCCCATTAAAAAAAAAAAAAAAAAAAAAAAAATCCTGAAAAAATGCATGTTTGAAAATGTGTGTGTGGCACAGAACTGACTTTCTTTTGATATATAGTGTTACACTTTTCTGAGAAGAAAATATTCTGCATTCCTCATGGAAAATAGTTATAATAAATTATTTGAACTGTGTGAATTTGTATAAAAAAATACAGAAGAAAGTTTTGTGGTGACCACAACATACTAGTTTTACTTTTCACTATTTATCAATAATCATAACTAACTGAATTTGGATCACAGTAGATAATGACTTTGTGTGTTTTACATTAAGGTTGCCCTCAATGTTTTACTAACAAGACTTTGACTCAATATTTTATTGATAAGATTGATTTTCGACAGTGGTTTTACAGTGTTGAAATATAAAAGTCATAGGGCAAATGTATTAATCCTTTATCTACCGCAATATAAAACAGACAAAAAATGGATTTGGAATATATTTTATAAGTTACTTAAAAGTATGTTTCATTGATATATCCAATAAAACCTATGCATATCACTTTATCATAGTAATTAATGAGGATTTAGGGAGGTAGTGCTTCAACATTTCATTGGTAGAGGTAAAAAAAAGACGTCACAAGCTTAAAAAAATAGTCAAAACGTATTTAATTTTTATGTTCATTATATATATATGTATATTTTTTTTTCTAGGAATGATAAGAAATTCTTTAGGTAATATAGGAATTAACACAAGGGAAAATCATGAAAAGTGTCAAGCAAAAACGACAATAGCACTCTATAAAATCCTTATTGGAACAAAAACGGCTACAAGTAGAGTCTTGTGCCTTGTAGAGAGATTAAAGTGAAGTATATACGTTCTACTCGTATAAATACCTTTCACATTTCTTCCATAAATTCGATTTTATATGCTTTTTAAACTAATGGTACTTTTAACTATCTTCGGTAGATAAAGGGTTACATAAAGGGGTCTGTACACACACATATATATATACACTCCTGTTCAAAAGTTTAGCAAGATTTGCAAACGATCACTTTTTTTTTTTTTTTCAAATTAAAAACTTGTCTCTCAATGAAATGTTTTCAAACATTGGGTATTTAAAGAACTGGATCTTTCTCATGTTTTTCTGTGAAGATTGGTTTAAGACAACAATTAGGCGACCGATAACAAATTGAGCAAAATTAATAATGTTTATGATCACCCTGTATTGCTAAGTAAACGAAATGAACTGTAACTTTACGATATGTTAATATAGACCCAGATCGATTTGTGGATGAATTTTTGTGACGATAGCTTGTTGAATAAAGGAGATATAAGAAATTATTTTAAAACTCCAAAATAAATCAACAATTTAGAAATTTTTATTCATGAATTCATCAACCGTGAATATTTTTTTAAATCAAATTGGAGTGTACAGGTTGATATTTTTATTTATTACCAACTATGTGAAAAATACCAGAGCCGGGAATCGAACCCGGGCCCTCCGCTTAACGCACGGATGCTCTACCACTGAGCTACCCCGGCCGAAAACCAGCTAGGCATTTCTCACATAATATACGTTGGCAAAGTCTAAGCCAACGTAACTAAGGCAAAGTCTAAGCCGTGCGTAAGCCCTCCGCTTAACGCACGGATGCTCTATCGAGCATCCGTGCGTTAAGCGGAGGGCCCGAGTTCGATTCCCGGCTCTGGTATTTTTCACATAGTTGGTAATAAATAAAAATATCAACCTGTACACTCCAATTTGATTTAAAAAAATATTCACGGTTGATGAATTCATGAATAAAAATTTCTAAATTGAAATTTCGTGGTATATGGAGTTGTGCTACGATTATTATTGTCTCACCTGATATATCTGCGTTTGCAGACTCGGTGACTTTGCCAACGTATATTATGTGAGAAATGCCTAGCTGGTTATCGGCCGGGGTAGCTCAGTGGTAGAGCATCCGTGCGTTAAGCGGAGGGCCCGGGTTCGATTCCCGGCTCTGGTATTTTTCACATAGTTGGTAATAAATAAAAATATCAACCTGTACACTCCAATTTGATCTAAAAAAATATTCACGGTTGATGAATTCATGAATAAAAATTTCTAAATTGAAATTTCGTGGTATATGGAGTTGTGCTACGATTATTATTGTCTCACCTGATATATCTGCGTTTGCAGACTCGGTGACTTTGCCAACGTATATTATGTGAGAAATGCCTAGCTGGTTATCGGCCGGGGTAGCTCAGTGGTAGAGCATCCGTGCGTTAAGCGGAGGGCCCGGGTTCGATTCCCGGCTCTGGTATTTTTCACATAGTTGGTAATAAATAAAAATATCAACCTGTACACTCCAATTTGATTTAAAAAAATATTCACGGTTGATGAATTCATGAATAAAAATTTCTAAATTGAAATTTCGTGGTATATGGAGTTGTGCTACGATTATTATTGTCTCACCTGATATATCTGCGTTTGCAGACTCGGTGACTTTGCCAACGTATATTATGTGAGAAATGCCTAGCTGGTTATCGGCCGGGGTAGCTCAGTGGTAGAGCATCCGTGCGTTAAGCGGAGGGCCCGGGTTCGATTCCCGGCTCTGGTATTTTTCACATAGTTGGTAATAAATAAAAATATCAACCTGTACACTCCAATTTGATTTAAAAAAATAAATCAACAAGTTTTTTATTTATAATATACACAGTTTTTAACGAAAATTATTTCCACTTTCAGATAAGTTGGAAAAACACATTTAAAACAATATAATGCAATCGGAATACAAATATATTAAATATCTTGTGAAATATGAAAATTTTTATGAAAAACGTGTTTACTGCGCATGTACGAAAGATAAAACATTTTTTATTGCATACGTTGAAAGCTAGATGTATTGGGCAACTTTTGTCAAAAGTGCATTTGAATAGAATACAAATTAAGAGAATTGTACAAAAAAGAACGAGCTAGATTTTAGATATTTTTCAAGACTTGAAATTTCTTAATCGGTTTTTCATATGCCGCGTAATTAATTTTAAGATCCGATTATTTCAACCGCACTCCAAACGTACTTTTATGTGAAAAATCCCTTATAAGCTTGTAACTCTAACATATTTTTGTTTATATACTATGATTTGTGAGATCATAAGGGTTTTTCCCCAAAAAACAACCTTTGAAAAGTGGTTGAAATAATTGGATCTTCAAATTAATTACGCGGCATGTAAAAAAACCCCTTAAGAAATTTCAGCTCTTGGAAAATATCTAAAATCTAGCTCGTTCTTTTTTGTGCAATTCTTTTAATTTTTATTCTATTCAAATGCACTTTTGATAGAAGTTGCCTAATACATCTAGATTTCAACCTATGCAATAAAAAATGTTTTATCTTTCGTCATATGCGCAGTAAACACGTTTTTTCATAAAAATGTTCATATTTCCAGAGATATTTAAGATATTTGTATTCCGATTGCAGTATATTGTTTTAAAAGTGTTTTTCCAACTTATCTGAAAGTGGGAATAATTCTCGTTAAAAACTCTGTATATTATAAATAAAAAATATATTGATTTTTTTTTAGTTTTAAAATAAATGCTTATATCTCCCTTATTTAACATGCTATCGTCACACAAATTCATCCACAAATTTATCTGGGTCTATATTAACATATCCTAAAGTTACAGTCATTTCGTTTACTTAACGATACAGGGTGATCACAAACATTATGAATTTTGCTCAATTTGTTACCGGCCCCCTAATTGTTGTCTTAAACCAATCTTCACTGAAAAACATGAGAAAGATAGACCAAGTTCTTTAAATACCCAATGTTTGAAAACATTTTCTTGAGAGATATGTTTTTAATTTGAAAAAAAAAAAGTGATCGTTTGCAAATCTTGCTAAACTGTTGAACAGGAGTGTATATATACATATATATACAGGGCGTCCCACTAGTCTGTATACATTTTAAAAATTCATAAATATTGAATGAATTTATAGAACTGAACGTGGTTTGCGAAAAAATCATTCTCGTGAAGGAGGATTTTTCTTTCTTTCTTTTCTTTTCTTTTCTTTTCTTTTCTTTTTTTTTTTTTTTTTTTTGTAAAGAAAAAATAAGTTAATTTTTTTGTCGACGATATAGTTAGACAAACAGTTAAATTTTTCGCACGGATGTGAATGAACGATATCCAAATGGAAGTCCTACAAATTGCACAGTTTTGCGATTAGAACATTTTCTTTTTTTTTTTCTCCTGATGCTTGTGCATACATGAAGTTTTAATTGCGATGCTGACTGGATGGATAAAGCGTTATTGGTGAAAATGTTTTCCGTCAGGTACACTGTTAAAAAAAATGCAACTTTGCTGCTAGAAATTCTTTGTAATTTGAGAAAAAGTCGTAAATTACGGAAAATATACGTTGACAAAACGTATTTTTCTGTTATTACAGAGAATTTTTGGCAGCAAAGTTGCATTTTTTTAACAGTGTAAGAACCGCCGACTGAAGCTGCACTTAGCAGTGTTATAACTCGTTTGCAAACTGTGATTTGTGGTAATGACGGACACATAGAATAGGATTTATATGCCTGTAAAAATTTGCATGTGAATAAGTACAGTTTTTCATGAAAATGCGTGAACTAGTCACGCACAGCCTCCTCTATCGACAAATAGATTAATTATTACTTTTTCTTAACCATAAGAAATCCCCTTTCATGAGAATGATTTTTTCGCAAACCGCGTTCAGTTTTATCAATTCCTTCAAAAGTTATGAATTTTTAAAATGTCTACAGATTTATGGGACACCCTGCATATATATTGGCTTTTGTTTGTGAGATATTTGGAATTAGCTATACAGTATTTCATTCGTTTTGATTCAAAAGATCCAAAATAAATTTTTCTCCTACCAAATGTTTCATCATCCTACGACATCAAACCATCTTATGGCAAAGTTATTCAAGTCTGTATGTCTGTGTACCTGTCTTGAGTTTGTTTGCGAGATGTTTGGAATCAGCTGTATTCTTTGATTCAAAAGATCCAAAATAAACTTTTCCTTCGTGACTGTTTTTACGGTTTTTTAAAAGATACTAAAGCTTTTAAATCTTATCACTAATATAAATAATAATAATAATAATAATAGAATATTAAGTACTGCGATGGAATTTTGTGTTATTATGAAAATAATCTTTTCTGTTGAAAGTTTTAACAAATATTATAGTCTCCAGTTGTTAGGGAGGACCACTAGCGGCCGAGTAGTTCTGCGCTGAAAGCTGGTAGACGTGAGGGGCCGGGTTCAATCCCAGGTCACGCTCGTCGGCAGAGCCTTTCGGAGTTTTCCGTGGATTGCTCCGAAACTCGCGTAAATACGGACTAGGACCCCTTAGAAAGACCCCCCACAGAGAGCACTAATTCCCTCAGGCTAAGGATCCTTGTGCAGTCAATCGGCTTTAATCCCCACAACCAACCAATTGTTAGGGTTTTTTGATACAGGTATTTTTTTTTTTATACAGAAATCTTTTCCTAGTTTAATCATGAACAAAACTGCTACAAAAACTAAGAGAAACACTTCGTGATAAAAAAAAATAATAAAATAAAATAAAATACGTTATTTAAAAATCGTAACACTTGACATTTATTGAATGTATACTTATATTAAAAATGAACAAAATGGGAGTGATAATAGAGTATAAAAAAAATGGAAATAATAACGAAATTGAAATTTCTGTGCAGAAAGCTGAGATCTCACATCTGTAAGTTTTATAGCGATAATTTTGTATAGATAAACTACTAAAACGTAGATTTGGAATTCAATCTTATATGTCAAAGGTGAATCTTAAATATTTTTTTACTTTAATAAATGACTTAATCGTATCTCCTTTTTTTTTTTTTTTTTTTTCAACATTCTAGGTACTTTTACAAGAAACCTACTTCTTCCTACAAATATAAATAAATATACTATATAAAAATAAATTATTTTAGATTTTTGAAGATCAAAGAAAAAATAAAATAAAATTTTTCAGAACATAAGCATCTTTTAAAAATCAGGTCACGTTTTCGAAAAAGAACACTGTTATAACGGTTCACTTTTTTAAACAGTAGCACGCATTATTGCCCTTTATTGCGAATTATTTTGATGGATGACGTTTAGCTAAAAATTCTGTCAAAGTAAAGAAGTTTCGTGACAATAGAAAAGAATAATAAGTATTTTTGATATCACCAAAGCCAAAATATATTATTTAAAAAAAAAAAGGTAAAGAAAAAAAAATCCATCACTGATTCATTTAAAATAGCCGTAAGATAATTTTAGAAAGCCTTTAGCATTTTTACTTACAGTCACAGTAAAAAAAAAAAAAAAAAAAAATGTTAACTACTCCTACTTGACGTGTTTATTATTTTGGTATGTGGCTTCTACGGTTCATATTTCCTCACGAATAACAGCAAGACATTGAAAATGTTTCCAATCAATTCAGAAAAATGTCTATTTTTATTTGAAAAACTTTACATTTTCTTAGATGGCTATTTCCGTATTAAAAGGAATATTAATTTTTCAATATAACACTTGAAAATTTTCATCATAAACGAAATTTAGGCAATTAACCTAAGTGCAAATCTTAATAAGTTGCTTACATTGAGTTCAGTTGAGAAAATTTAACGTTGTATTAGAGTTGTGCAATGGACTGTTGGTGACGGTCTGGAAGATGTAACATGAGAGAGAGAGTGCAACATGTAAATATCGTAGTCCGAAGAAAAAGCGACAGTTCTCATACTTTGGCAGCCTGAGAACACAACACCCCCTATAATCGGCCGATCATCGTTCGATCTTCTGGGGCGTAAAGCTCAGTTCAGAGGCATTATTCCGACTACCAGCAATGCGAAGTCAAGTAACTGTCTGTGCAGTGCAGATAATGGAGAACCAGAGACCTATAAATCCTGATTTTCTTCTCAGGCTAGTCCAGATAGGCATGATCAAACCCAAAACTTTAGAATGTAGAAAAAGAGGGGGGGAAAAGGCTAAAAACCCCATAGGAATAGCATGGGAAGAAAAGCAAAAAAACTCACAATGTCAAGTGTGTTTAAAAAAAAAAATTCACACCGGAACTAATAAGGGGACAAAGTTGACTAGAAAAATACATTGAACAGCGGGAACCGGGCGGGATGGGGCATGGGTCCTATCGTCCAGGATTAATACGACTCGCCTAGTAATGCTGACTGCAGTCAGACTTTCGGTTTTTAATGGGAGATGATCTGCCAAATCTGCGAGACTTGATGTTGTAGGTTAAGTTGAGAGATTTCGAGTATTTTATTAAAATCGATTTCAGGTTGAAGTAAAGATTAAGAGGGTTTAACGTCGCGCTAGAATTATGCAGTGGACGATCTGGAATTCTCCTCTTGCTATGGTCAGAAGATATGCCATCCCAGGGCTCCGTGCTTCGGTATTTTCTAGAGGTATTATTTTTACAGAACAGAAAAGATACTGCAGCCACGACAGATTTTGCGTGCACCAGCCGCCGTTAATGCGCAGGACGGTCTTTATCGTTTCAGGTATCGAACATGTAATCCTTCGAATATGAGTTCGGTGCTCTATCAATTGGGATACATCAGCACGTTGAAGTTAGGAACTCTCAAAAATGAGGTCCATCATTTACATTCATTAATAGAATTATAAGAAATTAATAAAAAATCTTCTTAACCCTTTCCCTGCCACTGACGAGTTATCTTATCAGTCGTCTGCTTGCTATAACTCGCCACTGACGAGATGATTCGTTTCCAGTGTTTGATCAATTCTCACTCATGATGTCACCAGCTGTGTAACAACTAAGCCACACCCTTAGCTAGTGATTAGTTATAAAAACAGGTAGCAGATAGTGGGCAATATTGGGGGGCAGTGAAAGGGTTAAAAGAGAAAGAGAATAATAGTATTCTTAGTAACAGTTAATACGTAGATTCTGAAAATTTTTACAATATTTTAAAACTCATATTTTTATTTTTTATTTATTTATTTATTTATTTATTTTATTAAATCTATGATTTGTACTTCATATCATATAAATATGCGAAATATAAGATTGAGTTACTTATATTTGTCTCTTTAAGAAACATAAGCGAAAGTTCGACGTGGCAAGATTATTATTGTTGGTAAACCAAACATATGTACACGTGTACAGCTAGCTTTATAAGAACCCCCGATCTTCAATTCAATTAAGCATTATTTTTCTATAAAATTTATAATTTTCAGTTAAAAGAACGCACTATCTTGCAAATTATGAAATTTCAATGCAAGACTGGTCTTAAAATTAATTAAATACTATTTTTATTTAAAACTTTTTTAATTTAAAACAAATTTACTCATTTTTGGACTGTGAACTCGCAATTACTATTATTATCCAACTTTTATTTATGTAAAAATCAGTTAAATATTCGCTAATTTTTTTACCCTCCCCCCCATTTTTAAACTCAGAGTTGCAAGACTTAGCAGCTCGCAGATTTTAAAATATCGATGCAAAGTCTGAAAATAATAATAATAATAATAACATCTTAATTAATTTTAAAAAACCCAGTAAATTTCGAATTTTTAATCGAATTTAGAGATTTTTGGACTGTGAATTTATTACAACTTTTTATAACCAATTTTTAACTTTTGTCAAAATTGGTTTAAAATTTGCGATTAGGAAAAAAAAAATGTTTTTATACTCCAATCCGTTAAACCACGTAACTCATTTGAAATCTGGAAAGAAGAGCCGAAAGTTCGTCACTTATAATTATCGAGGTTCATTAGAAGCTTGTCAACTGTAAAATTATAAAAATGTCAAGCAAATTTTGCATGAAAAATGATCATATAGAAGAATAGAACGTGAGTTTTAAAATTATGTACTCGTATAAGTATTATTAAATGGAATATCATTGGGGAACATTGATGTTGGTGTCTTAACAATTTCGACCTATTTTCGGTTAAATTTGAGTCACTGATTCCAAAAATATTTGGAATCAGTTAGTTTTGATTTTACCCCAAAAGCTCTAATTTTTCAGCTTATCAATATTACATGCCAATGTAACCATACTTTTAACAATGTAGAAATCGGCCCAAATGACTGTGCACCTAGTGTAATTTTATAGTCATGTTACAACCAACCATGTGCACAAAAGTAGTGAGCATATTCTCCACTTAGTTCTTCATAGTTAGGAGCCTTATAGTTTCCAAGAAAATCCTTATCTACCATAGAGAATGACGACCACGCAGCTGCCTCAGTATCATTCAATGAGTTTAATTACATTTTAATAATTATAATAATAGTAATAATAATAATAATAATAGTTATAAAGTTCATTATAATTATATCTCATAAACTATCTCTCTCATTAATAGTAATAATAATAATAATAATAGTTATAAAGTTCATTATAATTATATCTCATAAACTAGAGCTATTAGAACAAAATGGATGTCATTTTCGGAATCAGCAGTACCAAAATACTCAGAATCATCTCGAAAATTTCAGGCTCCACGAAAAAAAAAAAAAGAAATTTTTTTTCCCCAGTGTTATTTTTATTCAGATTTTTCTGCAAAGATTTTGTGATACAGATGATTTTATTGAATTCAGCTTGAGGTTATTTTAAGAAAACATTTCTTCTCTTTTTACAACAACACCCAAATTATTTTATGTTCTAAGTTACAAAAAAGTTGTGAAGTAAACATAAAACAAACATGTTAGAATCATGAAATTTATAAAATAAAATATATATATATATTAAAGATATTTGTAGACATAATGAACATTTCTTAAAATTAAAGTCAAAATGCAACTATCAATTTGGGTTAACTTGCATTCTAATGTTAATATATATATACATTATTTTAAGTATTAAAATCCAATTTTATTTGTTGTATTATAGCTTCTTTATGCTTGTAAAATTTTCCGGTTACGTACAGAATTTCTTACTGAATTTTGAAAAATTTTACCAAACCAAAATCTTTTTTTTTTTTTTTTTCGTTATTTTTTATCTGCGCAAGATGTAGTAACCTTTTCTGGTTCAGAGTTTTCTTTCTTTTTCCCCTGACACAAGATTGATTGTTAGTTCAATTTATTTTGCTATTGCGTAAAATGTCTGTTACAGTACTCAGAGTGAGGGAAACAATTTTAAAAAGATATATTGGAAAACAAAAACAACAACAACAACAAAAAAAAAAAAAAAAAAAAAAAAAAAAAAATTGAAGGAATGTTCTATAAATAATTTGCTAAAAATTGTTAAAACTGGCTAATACTTTCCTTTATATTCTTTTGTTTTTGATCGGATAATTCCCGATTTTCCTGCCACAAATTATGTGTAATATAAATAAGTAGAATAGAAAATTTGGAGGATGAAATATATTTTGAAGCAAAGAGAAAGCGACAAAGAATACACTTTTCTTAAGGAATAAGAAAATAAATAAATATATATATATATATGTATGTATATAAAGTGATTGATGTTGAGTTCGTTTAACGTCGCCCTAGAGCTACACATTGGGCAATTAGCGACGGTTTGGAATTTACTACTGAATGAACCGTAGATATACCATCACGATTTTGATATATTTCTGTATTTCATTTATATTTAAAAGAAAAATACTAACTGGAACAAATCTATATTAATATTAACAATATGTGAGTAAAAAATTAAAAATTCTTTCTTTCTTTTTATTTTTTTTTTATCAAAATCCACATAAAGCAAGCTTCTAATTTCAACTATCGCAGTTTGTTTGGTTATAGTTCAATACCCGACCAAGATTTTATATTTTCAAAGTTCTATAAGGGTGCTATTTCATTGCATTGTTTGTTTCACTCTGGCTCGTACTTACGTTTTGTGACTTATGAAAAGTAGTGCATAATTACTCTGACCTGAAACAATTGCTGTGGGCTTTGGGATTTATGGTGTTTGATTACATTCTTCCTCTTCGAATAACAATTTTTCAATGCAATTGACCAAAATTCGTTAAAAAAGCGTCTCGCATAAAGTATTTGGGCTGTTTTCACTTAAAGGTATGGATATATTCAGTAAAAATATGTATAAAATGTTACATTTGTATAATTGTCTGTCATCTTATATTTCGAACCACTGAGTCATAACCTAGGTGGTCATTCTAGACCACTAAAATTTCATCATTACACAGTCTATATTTAGAATAATTTTAAATTATTTGGACTGTTTCACTTAAAAGTATGGGTATATTCCGTAAAAATATGCGCAAAATATGTGCGCTTGTTAGTTTGTCTATCATACTCTATATTTAGACTTTTAAGGCAGAACCCATGTTTTCTTTTTAGACCATTAGATTTTCACCAACATATAGTTTATGTTTGAAATAACTTAAAATTAAAGTACCTACATAGACTGTCATTCATAAGCACTGATAATAGTAATAAGCGGTAGTAATATGTATAAAAAGTGTACACAAGCACTTGTATTATTTGTCTATCATTTTGTATTTTTGGACCGCTAAATCATTACTGGGATAATCTGTTTAGACCACTAGATTTTCTTCATCACATACTCTTTGTTTAGAATAAGGTACATCAAAGTATTTGGGTTGTTTTCACGTAAAATCTTTGACATATTCAGTAAAAATATTTACGAAAAGGGCGAATTTGTATAACCTTTTTTTTTTTTTTTTTTTGGAGACCATTATGTTATCATTGTTGGAGGTAACTCTATCCACTGCAGTCTTTGGATCATGTTAATGAGTCGGTGGAGAATTTAGTTACATTGATCGAAAAACACTTAAATGAAATTTGGTGGTAAGCGAAGCGTAACCGACGCCAATTCTACCAAAAAGGGCGTACACCATTGAATTCAACAGCCAATCGCACAAGATTTTTTCGTGACCTAGGTGTACCATTATATCATTTTATTGTTCTCTGTTTCCCCCATTTACTCATTTAGAATGATATGCCTTGAATTGATATTTTGTTTTTTAAAAAGAACCACGTATAAAAATATTGAATAATCGATTTTTTCATCAAAATATTAAAAAAAAATATATATATATTTGTACCAATTGGAAACAATTATCATAGCACATGTTTTTCCTCAGAACTTGTTTTATATGTAATGTAATGATATATTTATTAATTTTTAGTGAAAAATTTTGTAGTCCACTTGGTTTTATAACACGGTGATTTGAAAGCTTCTAATATAAGAATCAAACTGATCAATAAAGTTTTTGAATAAAGTAGCTTCTTCTTAAAAATCTTATTAATATACTTATTAGTAAAACAAGAACATTTTTTTAAAAATATAAATTATAAAAATTGCTTAAAAAGAAATGTTTCCAGAGCAGAGTTGTTACGGCTCATAATAATGCATCCAATACAAGAATAATTGTTGCTTTTTAAGAACTTTTATTAGAATGTGAAGATCAGAATAAATTTATAAAAAATAGTTGATACGTAATGTCTAAATTCATTATTATTTCATTGATTCCTAACTCTGCAACAATAGTTTTAAGAAAATAAAAGGAGTGGGAGGAGGGCTTTTTTTTTTTTTTTTTTTTTTTTTTTAAGTAAATAAGCCGTAAAGATTAAATGTAATACAGTATTAAAAAATAAAATACAGTAATCTTCGTACAGTATTAAAAAATAAAATACAGTAATCTTCGTACAGTATTAAAAAATAGAAAAAATAAAGTAAATAAAATAAATAAAGCATTTTTTATATCACTATTGATTAAAAAAGACTAGGTAATTTCTTATAAACATCAAACTCGGAAATTGTGGTTATGATGTGCATAAAGTATAGAATAAATATATTTCTATTTCTTTAAATGCTTCAAAAAAATCGATTTTATTACATAGAAAGGTGTATGTTTCCTTTATACTTTAATAAAAAACCATTCACAAAGCACATACCAGTAGGTAGTAAAAAGGTGTACCAGGAGAAAATAACCTGAAAATTATTTAAAATTAAATTAAATTAAATTAAATTAAAAAAATATACCGTAGAACTTCTAAAGTAAATAAGATATTTGAATACCCATAAAGTAATATTTTTAAACGTTTATTTATTTAATACTTTCTTCTATATTCATTAGAAGAAAGTATTAGAATCATAAAAATTTTCGACTTCCGGTTTTCGATGGATTTAAACATTGTGAAATCCTGAGCGGGACCATTTGCCTGTATGTATGACAAAAATTTCCTGCCGAATCTATCTCAAGAACTAATGCACAGAATTTCCTAAAAAGTTATATTTAGTTGCGCCTTGATATGAATTGATGCCTATCAGCATTTTGGTGGATATGGCTGATTATTTCAAATTTCGTATAAAAGTACAGAATAAGGATTATTTGAAACAGATCATTGTGAAATGAAAAAAAAAAAAAAAAAAAATTATAATAGTAATTCTCAACCTTTAAAAAAAATTAAAAAAATATGTTTAAGAACCCTTCTACCAACTGTGAAAATTTTTCAATATGAGTATTTTTAAAAAGACTTGTCAATATATATATATATATATATATATATATATATCTTTAAAACGAATGGATAAACCATATATCTGGGATCTATTAAAAAAAATGAAAAACAAAGTATTTTTTAATCCTTAAATGCCTGATATCTTTAAAATCAATTTTTAAATACTTACGGCTTTCCTCTTTTAAATAAATCACGGGAAAAATATTTTTAAAAAGTCATACTTTATTTTACGTATGGTTTACAGCTAAAAAGCAATTTGTTACTAATCCGCAAACATGGGGCAGTAGAACTTTAATATTATTCTAACAGTATTTTAGAAGACAAAATTGGGTATGTTGCTGAAAGGCAACACACGGCATTTGAGACTTAAGATGTTGTCTACAGCGCACAAAATTTACTTTTTTTCGATATTTAAGATTATGTTTTTCTGATATAAAAATCATCTGCACTCATCTGGAAAAATATCTTTGATAAATTACAATCTCAATAAACAATTTGAACTCCATGAATTTGTACAAAGAAATATAGAAAAAATATGGAAGAACGTTTTGTGATGACCACAACATACGAGTTTATTTTATTTTATTTTATTTATTTATTTTATGGGATAGCCTCAGTTTTGGAGGCTCATCAGTATTCTTTATGAAAGGATAATGAAATCAGTTGCATTACTTAATTGCCATGACTAAATTTAAGAATGATATTCTGAATCAATTAGAAAAGAATGCACCCACTTTCAAATCATAGTGATCCTCACCATACGGAATAAGCATTATGATAATTTAAAATATTATGTACTTTCTCCTTTAGAAAATGCAAACACTGATTGGGAAAATGGTTGAATATTAACACCCAAAATTGTTCGGGGACTAGATTAAACAAATAGAAAATTTTAAATTATACTTAAACTGATTCAATATTTGATTACCATAAACTCCCAAACGAATCAAATGTGAGGAATTTTGTAGTACATCTGATTTTAAGTTGCTAATTCTCAAAATGTTGATCGGTCATAATTAGTACTCTCATCAACTCATTCCGGAGCAACAAACGAACTTTGCCCACTCGATATTAGATTCCCTTTTGTTTTCCACCCTATTTTCCATATTTATGAGATCAGACCACCGCTCCCCATTGACCCTTTAACACCTTCTAAAGTTCCGGCTGCCGCAACAATTAGTGGGAAATTTAATGAATGTTGCTGATCGCGGGGGAGTTAAAACTTGATGCCGCATCTATGCACTCCACTTACTTCATGAATCGCTTAACTGTGACTGTCTGCCACCCACTAACTGGATGTTGCGGACTGTCATGCGACCTGTGGCTTCGTAAAGAAAGAAGGAAAAGCCACATCAGAATGTTATGGCTCGTTATGTGCGATCTGGTCATAAATGTGGATTTAGTTCGTTAAGCACAAAGAATCGGAGGGTGGGTCCGTAAATTAAAGAGTTTATTGTCCGTATTTTAAAGAACAGATTCGTATCCTTGTTCCAATTGTTATTTTTAAAGATCTCTTAGTAAAAACAATTTTAGAGAGGTTTTATTGATTTATTTATTTTCCTAAAGTATTTAATCTTTAGAAAATGAACAATAAAATTTTACAAGAAGCAAGCACTGCGTTTAGATTAGCGCATTTAAAAATTTAAGATATAAATGCCAATCAATAGCTTGACTTGAGATGTTGGTAATAAAAATGTCCAAGAAATGTTCTCAAATATTAAAAGTCAGTTATGAATGAACTGCTTTAAATACTGTTGTTTAATGATTATTATTTATTTAATGAATCTGAAAAAAAAAAAAAAAAAAAGGCAGTTATTAACAACCGGAAAAAAGAAAAATAGCGAAAAAAGAAAAGTTGGTTAAAGGAATGTTGGTGTACTAAAGCTATAGGTCTGGGCAGATTGACCTCCGTGTGGGATCTTCCTGAGTTAGTGCAGTCAAAATAGGAAAAATAGAAGAAAAAAATCGTGTAGTTTTGAAATTTTGCATACTCATAGCCGAGGGGGTCCTGAACAACATACTAAAAGTCCCCGCCCGTGGGGGGTGAGCGGGGGGCAGGGGGGGCATTTAAGGGGGGCAATTTTCAGTTTTTATTAAATATCCTAAAAACTATCGCATTTAGAGAAAAAATGTCAATTACAAAATTAATCTACGCAAAATTTCCTACAAAAATGTATATTATATTTTGTTTGTACGATCATTAGTTTAGAAGATATAGGGAGATAAAATAACACATTTTCTTGAAAAATTCTTTTTTGCAATAGTAAAATCAACTAAAGTGTGCAATTAAAAGGGTTCTTGTCAAATATTTTCTAATGTAAAAAACAAATATATACATACAGAATATGCAAGGATAATACAGCATGTTTCGTAAGTTTTAAATAATTTTAAGGCTAGCAGGCGCAAGTGGCGGTTTGAGTAAAAATCTAGATAACGAAGACCCAAAACCGATCAACATAAAAAAAAAAAAAATCATGTAGCTTAGAAATTGAGCACAGTTATAAAGTTAAGTGCCCTGAATAACATACTAAAAGTCCCTAACCATGGGGGGGGGGCATTTAAAGGGGGCACATTTCAGTTTTTATTAAGTATCTTGAAAACTATCGAATTTAGAGAAAAAAATCTCAATTGCAAAATTAATCTACGTGAAATTTCCTAAAAAAATTGTATATTCTATTTTGTTTGTTGATCAATAGTTTAGAAGATATAGGGGAACGAAATAACACATTTTCTTGAAAAATTCTTTTTTTTTTTTTTGCAATAGTAAAATCAACTAAATTGTGGAATTAAAAGGGTTCTGATAAAATATTTTCTAATGTACAAAACAAATATATGCATAGGGAATATGTAAGGATAATACAGCATGTTTTGTACGTTTTAAATAATTTTAAGGTTAGTAGGCGCAAGTTGTGTTTAAGTAAAAATCCAGATAACGAAGACCCAAAACCGATCAACATTAAAAAAAATCTTATAGCTTTGAGATTTTTTTCTCTAAATGCGATAGTTTTCAAGATACTTAATAAAAGCTGAAATGTGCCCCCTTTAAATGCCCCCCTCCCCCATGGTTAGGGACTTTTAGTATGTTATTCAGGGCACTTAACTTTATAACTGTGCTCAATTTCTAAGCTACACGATTTTTTTTTTTTTTTTAATATTGATAGGTTTTGGGTCTTCGTTATCTAGATTTTTACTCAAACCGCCACTTGCGCCTGCTAGCTTTAAAATTATTTAAAACTTACAAAACATGATGTATTATCCTTGCATATTCCGTATGTATATATTTGTTTTTTACATTAGAAAATATTTGACAAGAACCCTTTTAATTGCACACTTTAGTTGATTTTACTATTGCAAAAAAGGATTTTTCAAGAAAATGTGTTATTTCATCTCCCTATATCTTCTAAACTAATGATCGTACAAACAAAATATAATATATATTTTTGTAGGAAATTTTACGTACAGTCGGTAACAAAAGTGTCCGAACACTAGCAAAAATTCCTGTGTAAAAAAAGCACACTTCATACGGTTTTGTTTAATAAATCCTTATCGATTCATGTTTTTACACTGACTAAGAACAGGATTCGACAAGGATTTATTTAAGAAAACCGTATGAAGTGTACTTTTTTTACATTGGAATTTTTACTAGTGTTCGGACACTTTTGTTACCGACTGTAGATTAATTTTGTAATTGACATGTTTTCTCTAAATGCGATAGTTTTTAAGATATGTAATAAAAACTGAAAATTGCCCCCCTTAAATGCCCCTCTGCCCCCCACTCACCCCCCACGGGCGGGGACTTTTAGTATGTTGTTCAGGACCCTCTCGGCTATGAGTATGTAAAATTTCAAAACTATACGATTTTTTTCCTCTATTCGTCAAATTTTGGCCTTCGTTGCCTGGACTAAGTAGTACTAGCGGATATCTATGAAAATTTCAGAGGGTAAAAGAAAAACCGAACGGGGACGAATGTTATCCGTCTACCAGCTTAGAGAGCAGAATCTCTCAATGGAAAATTCAAAACATTTAGAAACAATGTGATAGACATGTAAATATATATATATCTGTCTATCTATTTGGTCGATGTAATATAAAAATTTTACCAGTTTGTTAAAATATATTTCATTGGTTTTGTCTTTTCATTTTTATCTTTATGCAATATTGTATCCTTTCATTTATCATTTTATTTGGCTAGGTTTCATTTTTTGCTTTGTGAACTAATAAGCAGATCCTATTAATTTATAACCTTTTATGGGTTGTTTCATTCTACATGATTTAAATGTAAAACTTTTATTTAATTGATAAAAAAAAAGTATGGTCTTTTGATAATAATGATAATAAAATCAATAACAAAGAGGAAAATAGCTATAAAAATAGCAAGTTGCAAAGTTTTAACTCACCTTCAATTGTCAATTTTTGAAAAAAAAATATTTATATAAATTCAAAGGCATTTTTTTTAAACATGTATATACATATAAAGCTAGTTTTACACTTAATACATATCAAATATATTTAAAACACTTTAAATACACGTAAATATAAATTTATTTAAAAGATGTTAAAATTTTTTTTTATCCAAAGCTTTTCGCTTTAATAATAAAGCATCATCAGGGATTTATGATTCGTTTCCATTGCGCAGTTTTAAATATGTTTTCTTTTTACAGTCAACAGTTAATTCTTTTATATGTAATGTGATATATTTTAAATATCAGCAAAAAAAAATATGAATTCCGGTAGAGGTTGGACCAAGGAGTTAAGAAAAGTGAGAGAAGCTGGAACTATTGCATATCATACGAGGTTATTGTAGGAGAAAAAAGATCATGAATAAGCAGAAATAAACTATTAACTATTTTATAATATTGTGCCAAATTATTGGTAAAATTGCAGCATCTTTGGAATTTATTGCATTTTTGCATTTAATTATATGAATAGCTTCGGAAATGTAAAGTTCTTGGATATTAGATGGTGCTGTAATAATTTTGGCTTTATTCCATATAGGGTTGGCGTTTGTGTTCGCATAGCATTACTACAGCACCATCTAATATCCAAGGACTTTACATTTCCGAAGCTATTCATATAATTAAATGCAAAAATGCAATAAATTCCAAAGATGCTGCAATTTTACCAATAATTTGGCACAATATTTTAAAATAGTTAATAGTTTATTTCTGCTTATTCATGATCTTTTTTCTCCTACAATAACCTCGTATGATATGCAATAGTTCCAGCTTCTCTCACTTTTCTTAACTCCTTGGTCCAACCTCTACCGGAATTCATATTGTTTTTTGCTGATATTTAAAATATATCACGTTATATATAAAAGAATTAACTGTTGACTGTAAAAAGAAAACATATTTAAAACTGCGCAATGGAAACGAATCATAAATCCCTGATGATGCTTTATTATTAAAGCGAAAAGCTTTGGATAAAAAAAAAAAATTAACATCTTTTAAATAAATTTATATTTACGTGTATTTAAAGTGTTTTAAATATATTTAATACAAATGACACGTGTTCAATTTAACTCTTTATTTTTTAGAGATTATTTATAATACATATCAGTGTATATCCTATTTATTTTAGAAATGTTATGTCATATGTCCTTTACATTTTTCATTCTAAATAAAGTTACAGGAAGTAAAGACGTGAAAACAAACAAATAAACAACAAACCAAAACTCAAAACTTATTTGGAAAACATCCCATAAAAATACAGATTACTTACACAGACAGTACATCGTAACCAAAATAAGACTAATACGATGTACCTATGGAAAATTAATGTACTTTCTCGGGCTTTCTGGGTTTCGCAATTAATCGTCTTAATTTTGCTGTATCTACCTTTTCTTTGGGTATACCTTGAAGTTTATTATTGTTTCAAATTTGAGCATCAAGCGATATTTATTTTAAAAATGAATGTTAAATATAAAGTATGTACAGTCGGTAACAAAAGTGTCCGAACACTAGCAAAAATTCCTATGTAAAAAAAGCACATTTAATACAGTTTTGTTAAATAAATCCTTGCCGAATCCTGTTTTTAGACTAACTAAGAACAAGATTCGACAAGGATTTATTTAACAAAACTGTATTAAGTGTACCTTTTTTATATAGGAATTTTTGCTAGTGTTCGGAGACTTTTGTTACCGACTGTACGTTTAAAAAATATGCGTCCATCAAAAAAATATTTTAATTTTAATGCTCTCTGTGTTATAATTTAAATCAATACATGGCAAATACTTAATGACAGTAGAAAAAGAGGAGAACGACAGCTTGTAATTATTGTTTCTGTTTGAACAAGATTTACAATATATTGTTAGACATTGGGGGAGGGGGGGGGGGTTGGATGAATCATTTCTTAAGGAAAAGTAGTTCTGAATCTCTTAAATATGCTTTTATCAATACAATAATTTTTTTAACTACAATAAATTTACTTAACTACAATAAATTTTAAAGAATTGCAACAACCTATTACTACCTACTAAAATTAGCAAAATACAAAAATGTCAATATTCCGATCAAAGATGCTATTTACATATGAACATGCAGATTTTCTTAGTTTTCTTCTGTTGCCCCTTAGCAGCGATAATTACAAGGGAAGTGTGAATCAGTAAAATTGCTATTGAAACAAAACCAATCTTAAGTTAAAGAGCATGGTCGAAAACATTGGGTACAGTAGACATTTGCTGCAACAATCCCCATAGGGGCGAGATATAACCCCCTAATAGTTTTAGTTATTTCTATAAAAGCCAACAAAACACACATCGTAATAAGAACGAATGGTGCTGTGTTAGCGTGCTTGACTTCCGATGCGATGGTCCTGGGATCGAGTCACGCAAAGGTGTCCTGTATTTTAATTTTTTATTTCAACTAAAATATTTGTTTTTTACCTTTTTAATTAAATTAAATCATTATTTTAAGAGAAAATATTAATTATATTAAAACAAGTATATATATATATATATTTATATATTTATTTTTTCTTTTTTTCCAGAGCGGGCAATTTAATATTTTTTTAATTTTTAACCAATGTATTTATTTATAAAATTTAAAGAAATTAATAATTTAACGGGAAATACTTTTATATTTCATTTAGATAAGATTTTGTTAATGATTACATTCCAATAAAACTTTGTTAATGATTATGTTTTATGTAAATTTCTAATTACTATTTTTTAACGACGACATTAGTATCAAGAGTTAATCGTCTGCTCTCAATTGTGTCATTTATTCATGCTATTTTTTGCATGAAACATCCTGAATGAACAACAGCTGTTGCTTAACTATTTGATGTCACATTTAACTTTTATTTCAAATGTTTCATTAAACAACTGTCAAATTTAGTGGTGTCGGAAGAACTGATAATAATATTGAAGACGATGACAAATTTTCTCAAAATGATTTTACTAATTCTTAATTAGTTTACATCTAAAAAAAAAAAAAAAAAAAAAAAAAAAAAAAAATTCAAAATCTGGGTAAATATGGATTTTACAAATCTAGTAATCTCGACGAAAATCCAAATATTTAACAAAATGTTCGTGATGAACAATAATTGACGGTGAAGAAAATTGTAATTCAAATAATTGTGATCAATCTTTTTTGTATTTCTTGTTCTAATTGTGAAAAATACTTATAGTTTCATGATTTTTCTATTTTTAATCATAACTGTTATAAATTGGAAACTATATTCGTAGCTTTAAATATTATTTTACTTTTTATAAATAAAAGAAATAAAAATATATATTTCATAAATTCCTGGTCAATATAAATATATCCTGGTCTTTAACTGGAATACTTAAAAAAAAAAAAAAAAAAATCTTCTTAATATAATTAATATTTTCTTTTAAAATAATGATTTAATTTAATTAAAAATGTAAAAAATAAATATTTTATTTGAAATAAAACATTAAAATACAAAACGCTTTTGCGGGGACTTGATCCGAGAACCTCCGTATCAGAAGTTAAGCACGCTACCACAGCACCATTCGTTCTTATTGCTATGTGTGTTTTGTTGGCTTTTATAGAAATAACTAAAACTATTAGAGAGTCATATGTCGCCCTCGTGGAGGTTGTTGCAGCAAAAGTCTACTGTACCCTATGTTTTCGACCATGCTCTTTTATTTAAGCTTGGTTTGGTTTCAATTACAATTTTACTGATTCATACTTCCCTTGTTAGACCGGTTTGGTTTGCTGTTTAGCTTCAGTGTCCTATCTGTCTTGACTAATATGTGTTAAAACAGGGCATCATCATCAGGATTATATGAATATTCTAAATTAAAAGTAAATCCTCTCTATGGAAAGCAGATACTAAACTTCAGTCTGACAGAAAAAAACTGGGTAAATTAAACTTCAAAATCATTAAAACAGTGACTTAAAATTTTTTGTAAGTACAAACAAAATTTTATTTCGAAACTTTTTTTTTTTTTTTTAACAAATGCTTAAAAAAATTATTTTAACTAATAAAATACACAAAATAATCTTGATTTTCCCAGTGTATATTTATATTTTAAAAATCGAAAATTGGTAATATAATATATTAATTAATTTAATTAATATCCCTTTAATTCAAACAGAAATTAATTAATTCAATTTAAATCTAATAGACTCTTTTAATACTTTAATTAAACTATCCAATATGATGAATATTTGTCTTAACTTAAATGATGCACGTTGAATATGAATTATTTTAATTGAAGATTATATAAAGTAGCAAAGATATTCCCCTTCTATTGAATAATGACTTCACCACGTATACCATCATGCATTCTCAGAAAGAAAATAAATATTCAAAAGAACGTCAGAATCCTTAAAATACCAATTTGAAAGAACAACAAATTATATTATCTTACATCCGCCAGGGAGGAATAAAAAAAAAAAAATCCAAGCTTCTGAAAACTCTAATCACGAAAATATTTCATAAGTCGTGATGGCAACTATTTTCAAAATTACGGGATGCACCAAGAACCTTGAAAGATACAGAAGGGTCAATTAAATTCCGGTAACGTTCAACTACCGAGCAGGTAGCTGGGAGTATTTCTCTTGTGCGCTACCGTTTATAGCAGCATATCATGACATTTTCTTTATTGTTGAATCTCTAATATTAAAAGAGAAAAAAAACAGGCGTAATCTGCCTCACACTGAATTTTTCTTTGTAAATTATCATAATAGGAAGAGGGCGAAAAAATATTTTCGTGACTCAATATTTTTTCTCCAAAGTTTTGTATTAATTTAAGAAACAAACCGTGAGAAAAAGAAGTATTTTTCTGATGTTTGTAACATAGAAATATGACAGTTTTTGAATTCATATGATGCATCGGAGCAATTTCAGCGTCACGTATTTCAGATTATGCATATTGAAAGACATTATTAAAGATGAATGCTTTTTTAATGAAAAGAGAAGAAGGGCGAATTGAAACATAGAAATATATCTACATTATTTCTTAAATTGAGAATAATAGAGGTACTAGGATGTTGTTCAAACATTTTGAATTCTAATTTTATTTGTAGGAAAGTAAAGGATATTGAAATTTCGTCTCTTAATCTACATAAGAATTTTATATTAACAATCCAAAATTTCACTTTTTCCTTTAATACAAGATAAGGCGAATTCAATCTTTTTCATCAAAACGTCAGATGTACGTATAGTGTTACGAAAATGTCAACTTTATTGTTTAGCAATAGTAGTTCGTAAAGAAGCTGGCAAGTTCAAGTCGACGAATGCACTTTATTCAAAGCTTATTCCCGAAGCAGTTAATAAAGCTGTCATTCGTACTACAAAAGTTAAATAATACGCTGTTTACTTGACTTTTGTAAAATAAACAGCAATAACCATGTTTTGTAAGGTTGATAATTTTTTCTAAATTAGCAGTGTAAGAATTTTGTTAGTTCGAAACAATTATAAACAATTTAAAGCACAGTCTGTTAGAGACGACCACTCAGAACAGATACCTGAATACAACTCAACCTTTTTATAAACTCGGCTGTAGTTTGCCGAAGTTTTGACGTAGTTCTGCGTCATAAATCAATGCATAAATCCTAAAGATTTAAAAACTAGGCTTCTATTAAAGGTAGAGCTTCAAAGCTTTGACAACCTAAGCTACAATTACTTGCCAAATTTTGCTCCAATTCACTATATTCGTCACCAAATCGCCAAACTTGTTGACAAATCCGCCCTTTGTGGAAGCCCTTTGTTTCCACTTTAATTGTAAATCTTACTCTTTTACTTGCTGAAAAAACACCTTTGACGTAGGTAAATGGTTTCGTACTTTGAAACAATACATTATTCTTACTTTAAAAAACAAGGTATTTTTTGCTCACACAATATAATTTGGAGAGTATATTCATAGTTACCAACTTTTACAGTTTTTTAGCTACCGGAAAAATTTAACGAAAATTTTTTATGTGTTTCTAAAACATTTTTAACTTGGAACTCAAACTGTAAGCAGTTAATAACTACTAGCAGGCTACGCCCGCTTCGCTGGCCACTATATTTAAATGAATCTCCAAAAGAATTGGATCATTATTTATTTTTCACATCACATTATAAATAAAAACTAAAATAATTACATTAGAATCGCTCTAAACCTCGCATCGGGTACTCGCTGACTACGGCAGCTCTTTCTCTGCCCGCACTGTATCGGGAGCAGGTTCCCACTGCCTGCAGAAATCTTTTTCCTATGTATTTCAATATGGGTATTTATTGACGATAGGTGGGTCTGCCATTATTTAAGAACTACGATTTTAAAGATAACTGTATCTCAGCGTCTATAAAATATTTTAGTTTTTGAACCAAGTACTTTATTGCTCATGCTATTTGCACTGTATTACAATTTCATTCCGACCAATGTAATGAAATAAAATAAAAAGTAGATTTTCTTTTAGAAGGAATTAAATACGTAAAAAGCAAATAAATTCCAATCAGTTTAATCCTTTCAACTATATACTACCATTATTTCCTGACAAATACTATAAAAAAAAAAAATAATAATAATTAAAAAAAAAAAAAAAAAAAAAAAAAAAAACTTCTAAAGAAATTAAATTAACATATGAAAAATAATTGTTGTTATACTACAAAAATTATACATAAACATAACTGTTATAAATACGTTTTTAAATTTTAAATTTAATATATTTAATTTTTTCTACTGCATTACCATTTTATTTTCAATAAATATAATAAATTAAAAAGAGAAAAAAGATTCGCCCTCAAATAAATGTATTAAATAAAAAATAAATTGCATAATATAGCCGTTGCTAAGATACGCAGACGATTACAATCGAAAAATAAATTCATGAAAAAGGAAACATAAAAGCCAATGTTTAAAATCGAAAAAACATTAATTTAAAAAATTCAAATTCGAAATTCGAAAAACTCTCGATGAGGTGCACACCTGCAGGGTCCCAGGTACCTATATGCCAAATTTGGAAGCTCTGCGATCAGTAGAGTGTAGTATTGTTCATGTTTAGATTAGATAAATGTATTTATTTTCCTGTTGGGAAAAAAAATTAACTCGTTTTTTTTTTTTTTTTTTGGCAACAATTAAATTATGGATTCAATTTAAATGGCTAATTTTTTTCTATTATTAGCTTATCATTTTCATATTTTTATTAATTAAAAGAAAACTAAACAGAAATTCGAAATTCTGACTTCGATGTGCACAATGATCCTTCGGGGGGCAACTTTGTGTTAAATCTCGTGACTGTCCGAGCTACCGTTTTCGAGAACAGTGAAATATATATACAAATATTGCTCACTTAATAGTATAAGATAAAACGGAACTTCATTCATTTTTTTTGTGTGTAAATCGCCTTCTTGCTGTTTTCAACATTTTTTTTTAAAATTAATTTCTATTTTAAAAATTCATACATTTCGTAAAACTATGAATATTTTCATAATATCTTTATATATATATTTCTTTTGTGCGTGTGTATGTCACTGAACTCCTCCTAAACGGCTGGACTGAGATTAATGAAATTTTTTGTGTGTCTTCAGGTGGTTTCGAGAATGGTTTAGATTTACAAATGAAAGTTGTAACTTAATTAGTTCTTTCTTAAATAATTTTTAACCAACTCTTTCAACAACTTTTCCACCTAGATGGCGTGAGTTGTCGTAAACACGATGTCAGAATTTATTTAATGTTGAAATGAAAAATGAATTTTTAACCCTATCTTAAGAAGTGTTTAAAATATTTTTTTAAAATTAATATTTTTAGAATCGTAACCGTATCTTACGAAGTGTTTAAAATATTTTTTCAAAGTTAATATTTTAGAATCGTAAACACGATGTCAGAATTTATTTAATGTTGAAATGAAAAATGAATTTTTAACCGTAAGTGTTTAAAATATTTTTCCAACGTTAATATTGTTAAAATGTTAAAATTAGTTAAAATGGTATATTCTTATAAAAAATTCGTCAATATCCGACGGAGTTATTTTATGTTAAAATGAAAAATGAATTTTTAGGCCATTATTATATGTGCAGATGGAAAATGTACTAAAAGTTTTCCGAAAAATTTCACGATCACAAATGTTGACGGATATCCAATATATCGTCGAAGAAATCCCGATAATGGCGGACAATCTTATCATCTATGGCGGTCATCTATGTCAACAACATAGATATTGACATTGATAACCGTTGGGTGATCCCATATTCTCCTCTGCTGAGCAAAACATTCAATGCTCATATTAGCAGTTCAGTGAAGAGCATCAAATTCATTTGCAAGTATGTGAATAAAGGCAGTGATATGGCTGTATTTCGAGTTGAAAATACCAATGTGAATGCTCCTCCGGCGAATAACAACGATGAAATAACACTTTACCAAATTGGCCGGTACGTCAGCTCCAATGAAGCTGTTTGGCGTATCTTTGGTTTCCCAATTCATGAACGGGATCCAGCGGTTCTTCATTTAGCCGTCCATCTTGAAAATGGCCAGCGCGTATATTTCACGAGCGAGACAGCGATTGATCGTGCTATAAATCCACCAAAAACTACACTCACCGAATTTTTTGAATTGTGTAATCGTGCGGATGCTTTTGGTGCTTTTGCACGGACATTACTCTATTCAGAAGTACCACGCTATTTCACATGGGCTCCAACAAAAAAATGAATGCCCCGCAAGCAGGGCACGCCGATTGATGCATGTCCCGGTTTATTCAAATCAAACACCTTGGGACGAGTATTTACAGTCAATCCAAGGCAGACTGAGTGCTTTTATCTTCGACTGTTATTGGTTAATGTCATCGGCCCTTTGTCATTTCAAGATTTACGTAAAGTGAATGGACAACAGTATCCAACGTATAAAGATGCATGCCTTGCACTCGGCTTGCTGGAAGACGACAACCAGTGGGAGTGTATGCTTGCTGAAGTAGGACTGAACTGTACAGCCAAACAAATTCGTCTACTATTCGCTATAGTGTTGACTAAATGTTTCCCGGCCCGAGCAGAGACATTATGGGATAATCACAAAGATTCAATGACTGATGATATATTACATCAACATCGTTCACGGTGCAACGATCTAACGATAGTATTCAGTGACGCTATGTACAATGATGCATTGATTGCTACTGAAGATATTTGCATTATCATTGCCAACTTACCACTCAGTCATTTCGGTATGCATTCAACAAATCGAAATGCATCTGATTTAATAAGCACTGAATTGAATCATGAACTACAATACAATACTGTAGAAATGGCAGCGATTGTTGCTCGCAATGTCCCATTAATGAATGAAGAACAAAGAACCGTTTACGACCGCATCATGCTCGCAGTTTTGGCAGGACAAGCTGGAATCTTTTTTTTTTTTTTGGTGCACCAGGTGGAACTGGCAAAACATTCCTTATTTCGCTAATTCTCGCCGAAATACGATCAAATAATGGCATCGCATTGGCTGTTGCATCATCTGGCATTGCGGCAATATTTTTGGATGGAGGCAGAACAGCTCATTCATTATTTAAACTGCCACTAAATAATCAAAATAACCCAGACGCAGTGTGTAACATAAAAAAACAATCGTGCATGGCCACAGTGCTGAAATAGTATAAAATTATTATCTGGGATGAATGCACTATGGCACACAAACATTCGATTGAGGCGTCGAAAGATATAAAAAACAACGACCAACTATTTGGCGGCACTCTGTCACTCTGTTCAGGTGATTTCAGACACGCAATTCCCGTTATTCCGCGTTCAGCATACGCTGATGAGATCAACGCATGCTTAAAATCATCGTCATTGTGGCTTAATGTTGAAAAAGTACAACTGAAAGTAAATTTGTGCGTTCAAAAGCTTCAAGATCCAACCGCTGAAACATTCTCAAAACAATTGTTAGATATCGGCGATGGAAAAGTTACTACAGATGAAACTGGATGGATAAAATTACCGACCGATTTCTGCACAATCATTGATTCTCAAGATGCTCTTATTGACCAGATATTTCCCGATGTACACAGACGATACACAAATCATGAGTAGCAGGCAGAAAGAGCAATTTTAGCAGCAAAAAATGTGGACGTCAACGAATTGAATCTCAAGATACAACATTTGTTACCAGGAGACTTGGTGTCATACAAATCTAATGATACAGTTTGCGATGCCACCGAAGCTGTAAATTATCCAACAAAGTTTTTAAACTCATTGGATTTACCAGGCATGCCACCGCGTATTTTACAACTGAAGGTTGGCTCTCCGGTTATTTTGCTTCGTAATTTGAACCCACCACGGTTGTGCAACGGCACGCGATTAGTCATAAAAAAATTAATGAAAAATGTTATCGAAGCCATCATTTTAAATGACAAATTCCGAGGTGAAAATATATTACTACTGCGAATCCCTATTATACCCACAGATGTGCCAATTCAATTTAAACGCCCTCAATTTCCAATTAGATTTGCATTTGCAATGACTATCAATAAGTCTCAGGGCCAAACGATGTCTGTCTGTGGCTTAGATTTGAGCACATCATGTTTTTCACACGGACAATTATACGTGGCTCTCGAGTGGGCAAACCATCCATTTTGTTTGTATTGGCGAAAGATGGGATAACAAAAAAATTGTACACTCTGTTGTATTAAGGGATTGATATTGTTTTTTAGTAATATTGTTATAAGTAGCGATATGTATATAATTTTAAAGAAACAATTTTAATAAATTAAAAAAATAAATGATTGGTGTTTTGTTATTTTTATATTCTTTCACCGTTCACAGCGCTCCATACATCTTCCACTTATATACCACATCCTTACACACTTACAATAAGTTAGTTATTTTTTTCTAGCAAAATATTCTCTAGAAATAATTTATATGACAATACAACGTTTGTCGGGTCAGCTAGTATGTATATATATATATATATATATATATACTGTGAATAAATAGGGACGACTTCAGAAGAATGAGCATTTTGTATATTTTAGCAAAAATTATAGTTTTTCTTTAACGCTCCCTCCCCCTCTCCCATAAATATATATATTTCTTTTTATTTGGGGGGGGGGATGTAGATTAGGATTATACCCTTTAATTAATCAAATAGCAATAGCAATCCGTATTCCAAATAATTTGTTTTTGTGGATTTTGGGTTAATCCAAGAGTTTTCAATACTCTCCCTAACAAAAACAAAATTCAACACATGCTCAAAAATTTTTATTCTTCATACTTTTCCATTAAAAATTGGTATAAAAATTGAATAAATTAACATTGTATCTATACATATTTCATAAAATTATAGCCATAAAAATATATTCATTTAAGTTAAATTTATTTCAACTAATTTAGTGCGTAGAAATGAATTAATATTAATTAATATAATTAATGTATTATATTTATATTAATTAATTTAATTAATATATATACAATATTTAATTAAAAATATTTAAATAAAAATATCAAATAAAACATAGTTCCAAAATATGAACATATATAAAAAAAAATAAAAGTTTATGTACAATCACTACATATTTTTTAAATCTATCAATATTTTATCTGTTAAGGAACAAAAGATAATGATAATAATAATAATAATAATAATAATAAAGGAAAGAAAAGATATTACAGTGTATATTTTTCTTTTTGTAATGAGTTATAAATTGTTTATTTTAAACTCGAGACCAAAGGAAAATAATAAAAATCATTTTAATTTACCTTAAAAAAAAATAATAGTAAGTCTTCTTCTTGATAAAAAAAAAAAAAAAGAATTTAGGAACAGAAAAAAATATATATTTAATAGAACTCACGCATATATTTTATCTTGAAGATAGCATGGTATAGTCAAATTTTTCAAAGCCGGTATCAGCTAAAGTCCCCCCCCCCCTTTCCCGCAATATATATATAAGTATTTTTTTTTAACATATTAAGAAACATTTGTAATATCATCATTTGTCGATTCAAATTTAAATGCAGCTATTTTAGTCCAATACATAATTTCGATGGATAAATTTTAAAAAGAACTTTAATTTTCCCTATATAAAACTAACTAACCAATGATAACAAATAATTTTATATAAGTTCGGTTATTTGATTTACTGTGTTATAAAAAAGTACGTATACATATACAAAAGAACTTCTTGAAGATTTTTCTTCCAGTCTTAAAATGTTCATTTTGATTTTTTTACAATTATTCCACGAATTCATGTTCGAAAATATTATTTTAACACTTGCTTGTTTAGTGGAAAATTATAAGATATGTTACAACTATCAAATAAAAATAAGCGATACTTACAATTCTAACATCTTTGGTCCTAGAAAGTAAAAAGGAGAAGCGGAAAAAAAAAAAAAAAAAGAGTGATAAAAATTATAACATTAAAAGAGAGAATGAGAGAGAGAGAGAGAGCAAGAAGTAATTAGAATGCAATTACAAACTTAGTAATGAATTAAACAAAATTGAAATTGTTGTTGCAATATATACAGGTACAACGAGAAGATGACTATGAAAGCTTTATCTATAGGAACTTTGTATAAACCATGAAATGGTATTAAATCGAACAATTATTCAGATTTAGATTAAATCGTATCGTCGTTCTTATAGTCTAGTTGTGTAAAGTTGTTCCATATTATTGTAAAGAATTTAGTAATACATACTACATCAAAATTTGATTTAATTCTGTAAAATTTGATTTAATTCTGTTTGATTTAATTCTTAAACTTTAATACTGTATTAAAAAAGCACTTTCAATTTTCAGTTAAATTTTTTAAACTAGAAATTATATTAAGTAAATATGTAACTATCAATTCTTTGTAAGACGTTTTCTTATATTAAATGCTTCTTTTTCCAAATTAATATTATAAAACAGAAAAATAAATTATTATATTTTAAATTGAAGGAAAACTGCATTACCGCAAAATTATTGAATATGAAATTTTTTAGATATTATTTACTCACTCACTAATTAAAGTGGTGTATTAGGAAATTTTAAAATACTCAAAGACATATCATATATAAGGAGCAAACATTCAAACCGTGTTTTCTCCAAAAATAAAAAAAACTGAGTTAATGTTTTTTCTTTGCACTCAACATAAAAAAAGTATGTCTACATATCTTCCTAGATATCTCTACATGTTTTTCTAGTATCTAGTAATGCATCTAAACAAACGATAATTAGGTTTTAAGTTTAGTTATTTTTTAATTTACTAGTTTTTGTGTTGTTTGAAACATTGTGTCTGAAGGAGAAAACACGATTTGAATGTTTGCTTCTCATATAAATTTATAAAATACGGACAAATTTATTTCTATTACCGAACGGTTTTCAAGCAAATGCTATCCAAAGGCATCGCTTTAATTTGGGTCATAATTTTCTAATTAGATAAACTAAGAAATTTTCTTTCATATTCAGTTCTCCTCGAGGAAAGCATTTAATTTAGTACTGAAAATTTCAGAAATTCAAACTGTATATTAATTTAAAATACTTAGCTTAACATATCACAACATATTCAGGATTGGTTTCAAAGAAATAATGGAATTTTTTTTTCCATGCTTTATATAAAACATGATTATGCAATTTAGTTGCCTTTTTCTGTTATTCAAAGATATCTCCGCTTCGTGCTTTGCAAATCCCTGTTAACAACTGCTTTTAACACCGCTGTCCATAATTTAGATTTAGATGGAGCACCATGAATCAATCTTTGCACGCTGTTTCGCGTATTACCACCATTACAGCTCTTCTGTCTCTGTCACTGGATAATAAGCAGTTCACTTTGATATATTAACTACTTCAAAAGATTTCTTCATTCACGCAGTATGGTGTGAAATTATTGCGTCAGAACATTATATAGCGCGCGCTGTTGTTCTTTTTCAAGAAAGAGTTAAATAGACCACGCTCCTAACGTAAAGCTATAATAAAGCAATCTCCTTAAACACATGTCAGTGTGCTTTCCTATATCTGAGATATTGGGATGAGTTTAAGTATAACCTGGAAGGTGTAGAAAGGTGAATCTCTTTGATCTGCAGGTGTATCTTGCTTGAAGGTAATCACTAAATTGCGAAATGAAATGTAAGGAATCCAAGTATTTGATACAAAGATAAGTCTTACCTTACATTTAGATTACACAGGTCTAAATCTAAAATTTTGATTTGATAATTTTGGCTGTTCTTTATGTTTTTTGGTGTGCTGAAACTGAAACTGAAGCCGGATTTTCACGCATAGCTTTTTGTCATTGCAGAATGCAGAGTGTCTACCAATACGACTTCTTCCGTGTCCCTTCTACCAATATAATTATATGGTAACTTTTGTTGTCTGTTTTCATGATTAAGCCTAATTAATCAAGGAAACGTACTAGAAACTACCGAAAAAAAAAAAAAAAAATGTATCGGTAGGCATCCCTGTATCGACAGTCTGTACGTGATAAAGAAAAACTGGCTTTATTTTCGGGTTTCATCACACCGAAAAGTATACGTTTCAGTTAAATTATCAAATCAAATTTTGCCAACATCATTTTTTTTACTCCTGTATTATTAATATACTATCTACCAAAAAGTATTTGGACAGTTTTTTTTTTTTTTTTTTTTTTCTGTAACTTTCAATATACGCTAGTTTTCGAAAGCTGAGCAACAACACCTGCTTTCTTCATTTTACTTTTGCGATAACAACTCTTGAACAAACAAATTTTGTATTACTTTAACGTAGGAAAATAATTTGTATATGATATTAATTCTTCATTTTCAATTTTTCTTAAAAGTCCGTTTTTAAAGATAGGAATTGAATTTAGACTTTTTATTCAAATATCTAGAAAAATTCTTTTGGAATTATCTTAAAACTTTGAGAGCATAAAGTACATGTTATATCTCATATATTTCAGCAAAATTTTTGTCCTGAAGAAAAAATAGGGGACCAGCAAGAAATTAAACAAAAATTAAAATGTTTCGGATTTCCTTGTGAAAAGGAATGCTTGAAATGCATTTTGGATGTTGCGTGTGATTATGAGGATTCTTTTAATTATCGGTATAAATTATTATGAGGCTACCACATATAATCATGCAAATATATCGATTTCATTAAAAAATTGTAAAAAAAAAAAAAAAAAAAAAAAAAAAATTGTCACTTTTTAATTATAACACATAAGGTATTAGACCCAAGGCAAAGCCATTTTTAGAAAACTTGGCGTACTACATTAAACACAGCATACAGCAAACATAATGTAAAAATGTTGAATATCTTAAGAAATATAAGCATTTTCACTAAATATATATATTTTTTTAACTACGCGTGTGCAAGCTTTTATTAAAATTCCATGTGCATAATTTAATAGCCAAAAGTATTGAGCTCCTTATATGAAAATCCCAAACAAATACCACGCAAATTAAAAAACGACATTAGAGTTAAAGTGAGTAGAATTTCAGTTCCTTTCAAAATAAGAGCAAAACTATAAGGGGTTTTATTCACACTTATATTTTGATTCATTCAATACTCAATAGTAATGCAATGTTCGCACTGATTATAAATAAATATTGATAAAATTCCCTTTCATCCTCCTCTTTTTTTTTTCTTTTCTTTTTTTGAGGTGAACTGAAAGTCTGTTGGTTTTCTCAATTATTTAGTAAAAGTGCTCAGATTTTATAATATATTTAACGTTTTTCCATTCTGATAACAGTATGCAGTGTCTAATATAGTATGCTAAGTTTTCTAAAAATGGTTTTGCATTGGGTGCAATACCCTACGTGTTATAATTAAAAAAAAAATTTGAAGTGAAAACTTCTTTAGGCTCGTTGAGCACTTTTGGGTGAAGAAAAATCTTTGAAATCGCGTCATCGTCAGCTGACGCTTTCCATTTGAGGTGAAAATTTTTGGGTGAACAAAAATCATTGAACTCACATCATCGTCAGCTGACGCTTTCCATCCTTGTATGATACAAATAATGTATCATATAATTAACTTGCTAATGTGAAGTGTTAATAATTATATACTGCATATAGTTTTAAAATCTGGTGCGGCTCTACACGACTTCTCTCATCTCCGGACACTGTCTCTTAAAGATTGCAAACGGAAACGTTGCAGTTAGACATCACAAAACAGTGAGAAAGGCCGAAGCCGCCATTTTTCTCACGTTTTTACAATATGGTGCGGCTCTACACGGCTTCTCTCATCTCCGGACACTGTCTCTATTGCAGTTAGACCTCACAAAACCGTGAGAAAGGCCAAAGCTGCCCTTTTTCTCACGTTTTTACAATCTGGTGCGGCTCCACACGACTTCTCTCATCTCCGGACACTGTCTCTTAAAGATTGCAGCCGGAAACGTTGCAGTTAGACCTCACAAAGCAGTGAGAAAGGCCAAAGCCGCAATTTTTCTCACGTTTTTACAATCTGGTGCGGCTCTACACGACATCTCTCATCTCCGGACACTGTCTCTATTGCCGTTAGCGCATTAAATGAAATTATAATATAATTTTTGTAGTAGTAGTTTATATTAATGAATAAAAAAACACTTCATTTAAAAGTATTTCCTGCACAATAAAATATTTCCTGATGATTCAAGAAATACACACGTAATTGTTTACGTTTTCACTTCTGTCGGCACTCCCGGAGTGCAACTTTTTTTTTCAAATTTTTTTTAAAGAAACCATTATATCTCCCTGAATATATTTGGTAGGCCCATAAAAATTAAAACAGATAATCACGAGAATCCTCTTAATCATATGCTACAGCAAAATTCCTTGTTAAGCATTCTTTTTACAAGGTGATTCAAAACATTTTGATTTTTGGTTAATTTTTTACAAGTCTCCCTTTTCCTTTTCAGGATTAACTTTTTGCTAAAATATATGAGGTATAACGTGTTCTTTATATTCTCAAAGTTTCAAGGCAATTCCTAAAAAAAAAAAAAAAAAAAAAATCTAGATATTTGTCAATACGTGTAAATTTGAAAGTATCTAAATACTTATTGGTAGACAGTGTACAAATACAAATCTATAATATTTCAATATACAAATTTTTACTGTTAAAAAATTATGTAGCATTCTTGCCGGGTGTAATGTTTAAATAAATAAATAATAATAAAAAAAAAGCAGAAGAAGAAAAAGAAAGCTCTTATATTATTGCTTAGCAGAGATGTGACAAAAATTGGATAAATTTCTAATTACGCTGATAATTGTAAAATATAATCATTTTAAGCATAATTTTTTTTTCTAAAAAATAAATAAATAAATAAATAAATAAATAAATAAAAATAAAAAATAAAAAAAAAGCATTAAATACTCTTCTTAAAATTTAAAAGAAAAACACTTAATTATGGCTGACGATGAAGTTAAATGAGTCGTAAAACTTGTGTTAACTTTGTCGTAAAAATTGTGATAATTTAAGCAAAATTACTAAAAGAAAATGCTGATAAAACAATTTGTAATGATGCTCAAATATTTGCAATTTTAAAAAACCGTCTATATGGATATTTTCTCATGTCACAAACAAAAGAAATAATAAATTTCACTAGATTGTAAATCTATCTTACTTCCTTTCTCACAAAGAAAATGCTAATAAAACAATTTGTAATGATGCTCAAATATCTGCAATTTTAAAAACCGTCTATATGGATATTTTCAAGTCACAAACAAAAGAAATAATAAATTTAACTAGTTTGTAAATCTATCTTACTTCCTTCCTCACAAAGAAAATTAAAAATAAATAAATAAATAAATAGACTTGTACTTTCAAAGTCTATGAATATCCTCGATACATTTTTGGGTAAAAAATTGTTTGTGACTGAATTAGTAAATTTTTGGATCCATATATTTTTATTTATTTATTTTATTTATTACTTTTTTTTTATGGTCGAATAAAAATCATATAAAATTCTACACTTTTTGTAAAAAAGACAACGTGTATCAAATATGGCCCAAAATAATAAAAAAGTTTCGCATATGTAATTCCGTGAAAGATATGTATGTTATATATGTATAGGGTGTCCCATAAATATTGTCCAAACCCTGCACAGCCAGATTCCTCGTTGGGAGAACATAGAAAATGCCCAAAGAACTAACTGTACAGTCAGTAACAAAAGTGTCCGAACACTAGCAAAAATTCCTATGTAAAAAAAGTACTCTTCTTACGGTTCTGTTAAATAAATCCTTTTCTTAGACTGACTAAGAACAGGATTCGACAAGGATTTATTTAACAAAACCATATGAAGTGTATTTTTTTTTACATGGGAATTTTTGTTAGTGTTCGGACACTTTTGTTACCGACTGTACCTGTACGATTCGTAGTTTACGAGAAAAATACGACAAACAAAGTATGACATCACAGCCTATGCCTTTATAAATATTTGCAAATACTGCTGTTGATGCATCAAATAAAGTGTTTTTTCCTTGTACCAGCTGTGACGTCATACTTTGTTTTACGTATTTTTCTCGTAAACTTTGGATCGTGCAGGTACAGTTCTTTGGGCATTTTTTATGTATTCCCAACGAGAAATCTGGTCGTGCATAGTTTGGGCGCTATTTATGGGACACCCTGTGTGTATATATATATATATATACTGAAAGAAGCAATGAGAATTCCATCGATATTTGTGTAGAAAATCGGTAAAGATTGAGTCCGCGATTTGAATTTTACAAATCTCTTAAAAGAACAATACATTAAATTATTTTCCCAGGTGCGATTTTTTTTTTCTTTCTGTTTAGTATCAGGGCATATTCTTTCTACTTGAAACAACTCTTAATGAGTATTTTCAAACAGAAAATGTGTTATTTAAAGGAAATTATCTTTTTTTTTTTTTTTTTTTTTTTTTTTTGGAAGTGCAATAATCGCGATTCTCTTTCAGTCAATTTAGACATGCCAATTTTCTTTTCATATAAATATATTGTTTGTTTTTTATTTAATTTCTCAATGTTTATTTTTACTTTTTTTAAAAAAACTGTATTGGTTATTATCTTATTTGATTAATGTATAATAATTAATTTTATTGGATAACGGTTTTTTTTTATCTGTTTATTATTAGATGTAAGCCGGGAAAAAAAAAAAAAAAAAAAAAAAAATCAGTGCATTAATCAATTGAAATTTGGCATTTTTATTGCTTTGCTTGCGGGGGGGGGGGAAGTTATTTCTCGAATTGAAACTTTACTTAAAATTCCATTAATGATAATGTATGTGTGTGTGTGTGTATATATATATATATATATTAATAACACTGAATGCTTTCTAATTATTTACAAATAAAATTAATACATAACATATAATGACTATTCCATGAGAAAATTTTTTTAGATATCATAACTAATATAAACACATGCTAATGTATTTATCATTAATTTATTAAAATGCTAGGCAAATATTTTTGAAGCTTACAATCACTTAACAAATTCAGGAATCCTAGCTAGAAAAATAATTAACCAGTAATGTTTAGGTTATGCAAGAACAAGAACAGTTATTTTGCAATAATAATCACGAAGTATTGCAAAAACATTAATGGTTACGATTAATGGTTAAACAACTAAAGTTAAAAAAAAAAAAAAAAAAAAAAAAACTAATTGAATTTCTAGAAGAAGCTAAATATTATCCAAGAAAATTGAATAAAACGAAACGGAGAATCCAAAGGGTCAGGGTACTCTATAGATGACTTTCTCACATTTCATTAACAACGAAGTTATTATTTTCTCATTTTAGGTCACATTCCAGACACGATTTTTATTAATGAACCTACAATTTTACTGAAAACTCCCTTTCGTGATGGGCTGTTTCAGAGAACATCGGCAATATTCCATAACGCACACCGATAATTGGGGGGTATATAAGAGAGGTCAAATGCTACTGCACTTTCAGAAGCAACTACCTTCCAATGCAAAAATAAAATATGATTTTTATCAGTTATATGCGTGTATTGAAATTTGATATATTCTTCGTGACGAAAGACTGAATGTAAATAGCCTCGCTTAAAGTTTATCAGTGACTAGATACACATATCTTTTGATATTACCGTTATAAGCCAGATTCTTCACATTGAAGGGGTTATTTTCAGGCACTTGAAAGATTGATACAAACCTTCTGTAAAGTGGCTCGCAAAAATATTGTGATACATTGCAGTGTATGAGAATTATTTATTTAAAGAGGTATTTCTGTAATAATATTAAACTGCAAAAAACAATACGAAATTAACATACATTATATGGGTACACGTTTCTTAGACAATTGTGTATAATGGACTCTTCCCAGTTTCGTCTGCTCAGTCATGCGATAGAGGAAAACGAATAATCGAATTCTGAGAATCGAAATCAATTAAATATTGTTCTTAAGAACAAAAACGTTAATATTTAATATAAAATAAAATAAAAGTAATATTGTGCATTTGTAAACAGTAGAATAGTTGTATTCGTAAATTTAAGAATTTTTTAAAAAACACTTTATGTGTTTAAATAGACAATAAGACTTTTTCACACACCATAAATTTTAAGCCAGCACAACCGGTTTCGAAAGGACGTAGCCTTCCTTCATCAGGTGCAAAA
Organism: Salticus scenicus; assembly: GCA_963930645.1. Lineage (NCBI taxonomy): Eukaryota > Metazoa > Arthropoda > Arachnida > Araneae > Salticidae > Salticus > Salticus scenicus. Next base: position 178,537,915 of record OZ005652.1, read on the forward strand.
AAACACGTGCTACTTACTGCCTTGGAGGCAAAAGCAAGACTGTCTTGCAAGAAAGCGAGTCTTGCTTTTGCCTCCAAGGCAGTAGCACGTGTTTTTTTGCACCTGATGAAGGAAGGCTACGTCCTTTCGAAACCGGTTGTGCTGGCTTAAAATTTATGGTGTGTGAAGAAGTCTGATTGTCTATTTATCGTTTGTACACCAGTTTTGCATTTACTTTATGTGTTTATTTATTTTCAACTGTAAGAATAGTTCGGTTTTTGTATGTTCCAGTGTAACTGTTACATTAACTGATCTAGCAATAAATAATAGCTTGTTCTTGTGGAATGTTTGATTATAATTTGAAATTTTAAAATGTTTTCATTTAATTTAATTGCATAAAGGTGTTACGACAAGTTAATTAACTTAGTTACTGGTCTTAATGGATTTACGCAGTATGATATTGCATTGTCACTGATTTAAGTACCAAAAATCAGAGTATTTAACATGTTCATCATGAACATCAATAACAAATATGAACTAAATGATGATTGTAAATGTATACAGCAAACAAAAGATGATGAATAATGATATAAAATCGATTAAAAATGATGATGTATAAAAAAATAACACAGGTTAAATACGATTGATCAAAAATAAGAATAGAAAATATGTTATTTCAGCAATCGCTATAGATAAACAAGACTTCGTCTGCTATTTGTTTTTCCTCTATCATGTGACATCTGACGTCAGGTGGGAAGAGCCCATTAGCTTTCATGACTGTTTTACAGGGCTATACAATATAAATAGACATGTTCTGAGATATAAGTGGAAATGACTCAAAACGCATTTTTAGTTAGTTATAAAGCTTTTCGTTTACTATTCTAAATTTTACCGCACAATATCCGGTACATTCTATTTGTGCAAAATATAAATGGTTACACAAATGCAATGGGTACAAACATTATTACTTTTTTGTGTGCAAGGACTCAGAAAAGAATTCAGATACATTACAGTCAATGAGAGGCATTTCTTCAAAACATTAAAAAAAAAATATGTTGCAGAAATTTAATGAAATTTATATGCACTATACGGATGCACAAAAGCATGTTTTCTATGTAATAAAGTATATTTTTATTTTGAATCAATTAAATACAATATAATGTATATTGATTTAAAATAAAGATATGGGTAAATCCCCTTATAATTCTGCTTCTCATTGAGATTATTTCATCATTCCATCAACAATATCTTTTTGAATTTTCATGATATTTTCTTAACTCTAAGTTAATTAACTCTTTACATTTGTCTAATTAGTTATTCAAAAGAAATTTCGCTAAGACTTGCGCATGCGCAGTTAAAAATAATTTGGTAAAAATGCTCATATTCCCATCCTCTGAAATTTATCTTTTAATTTGCACAAATTTTCTCTTTCTCGTAAATAATATTGCTCATAATAGAAAACATTATTCTAAAGAATATAAACAGAAAAGTTGTTTTCTTATTGTTTAGATGATTGGTTATGAATCCTGAAGTTACCTCAGATTCCCAATTCTTTCCAGCCTTTAAGGCTGGAATTATTTCTGCTTTAAGTTTGAATGTATAGATGAAAATTTTAGAACCTTCCTATACTCGCATTAAAAAAAAAAAAAAAAAAAAAAAAAAAAAGTTTCAATCTTTTCTTTTGATATATTTAAAACATTTGTTTAGAACCTATAAATATAAATAACATAATAATTACGCTAAACATAAAATCTTGTGGTACTCCTGAAGATATACAGCATAACCTTATGTCGGACTAAATTAAAGAATCACTGTAATTAGACTTCAATATAGTAATTGGAAATAGTTTAGATACTAATTTTCTATGAATTAAGGTGATATTATATGGTGGATATTTTAATTTTTTTTCTTTCCTAAGTTACTGTCTTACAATTATGAAAATTTGCATGCACATGGTAGGTGCTCCAGTGATTGGCATGCTCCAGTAATTGACATATATCCCGAAATAATTAATAAATAAGAAAAATAAGAAAATCATATATTTTACATATAAGAATTTTAACATTTCATGTCAAACTCTGGAGCATAGGGTGCTAATAACTAGTAAAATGAATAACTAGCAGTGTCAAACACTGGAACAGAGGGGGGCAATTACTGATAAAATGAAAAACTGGCAGTGTCAATTACTGGAACATTGAGTGGATGTCAAATAAAAATTCATAAAAAAAATAATTGTTATCAAATGCATATATTTTAACATATATGTGGTTCTGAATGTCTTTAGTACCATATGTACTAACTTAAGATTTCTAAAAATATTTTCTGATGACTAGAACATTAAAAACATCAGAGATTGCTCTGAAAGTGTCAGTCACTGGTGCACTTACCCTATATTGAAATATAATAAAATTAAATGCATTAAAATTTTTCGAAAATTATTTAAATTGAAAATAAATAAATAATAAAATTAGAAATTTTAAATCTTTTGAATATTTTTATACTTTCCTTACTAACTAATTTTTAACCTTTTCCAATAGTAATAAAAGGTGTTTTAGACACCGGTATGTCTGTCTAACAACGCTCTAATTCCGTAAATATTCATGGAATTTCTTGAAACTGATATATTTTATTCAAGTTCACTATAGTATGTTCCCTATTGAAAATGGTTTAAATATTACCATTGGTTTGTGTTCAGGGCCACCTGAAAGAATTCCAAAGTATTGCGTTCTAGGAGAGCTATTTCTATAAACAATATTTTAATATCTTTATAGCGTACAAACCATAATGAAATTGACATTCATTATTCGCATTTACAAAAAATGCTTTCTATAGAATATCGTATGATTAGCATTAAGATTTTACACAAAAATATTCATTTATAATTGAAATGCAATAATTGTTTGCATTTAACTTTTTTAATACTTTCTTGCAAAGATTAAGATTGATTATGATTTAAATTAATCTGTCTTTCTGATTGTCTGATTGCCCGTCTGCCTATCAATTCGTCTGTCCACCTTTAGCGCTCGTAAATATTTTTAGAATTTTTTCAAAATGATATATTCAATTCAAGCTGAATATGGTAAGTTCCCTTTTTTAAATGGTATAAATAACACAATTGATTTGTGCACAGGGACACCAAAAATATAATGTTAATGCATTGCATTTACAAGAGCATATTTAAGTAACTTTGTACTGTACAATAGGAAATGAAATTGACATTTATTGTTCATGTGCTGAAGAAAGTGTTTTCTGTAGAATATGGATGTTTAGCGTTAATACTTACAGGGATATACAAAAGTATTCAGATGCATTAAGTGCTACAGTTGAAAATTGCATGAATTGAATTTCTATTTGTGTTAAGCGTTTTTAACACTTTCCAACAATGTTTAAGATTGATCATGAATTCAGTTAGTAAGTCTGCCTGTATTTCAGTCCTTTTGTCTGTCTATTACGTGATGAGTAAGCTGAGTATATTAAAAATTATCCCTTAAATGCCTGATTATTTTTTAAATCAATTTAAAAATGTTTTATTCTTACCTCTATTAAATAAATCATGGGAAAAATATCTTAAAAAATCCTATTTTCTTTTAACTATGGTTTACAACTGAAAAGCAATTTGTTGTCAAACGGCAAACATAAGGCATTATAGCTTTAATATTATTCTAACAATACTTTAGAAGACAAAATTGGGTATGTTGCCGAAAGGTAAAACACGGCATTTAAGGGTTAAATGATGCTACAAGAACGTTTCGTTGAAACGAATGCTTATGATTGAAACAATACTACTAAAATGGTGAAGCACAGAGCACCAAATTTCCTGGAATGTTGGCTGCATCTAAATTTTTCTAATTTGTGCCTTTTTAAAGGGTGAAAAATTGAACTATATTTTTTAATAGTGTAGTTTTCTCTTAGCACTTATGCACTTCAAATTTAACATTGGATCCCATCGCTCGGTCGGAAATAAAAGAAATAAATTATATATTGCATGTAATAACTGCTATTATTTTAAATGCTTTCATTAATGTTTTTCCAAATGCGCTTTCCCTTTTATTATTTACAATAATGGTCTTATAAATTCATGCTTGAGAGATGGTGGTCCGAATCCAAGACATTTCCCATGGAAATGTGAGAAGGCTTTTGATTTATAGCTTTTTGTTTTCCCATTCACTCTTATATAGCTTTGATACTCTCTAAATCAGCGGATAAATGTTAAGAAGACTGCGGCTGCAATCAAAAACTATCAATTTAAAAGTCTCCCACAAATAAATTTGCCGCTTAGCTCTCTGTTGCGAAACCTGTCATTTCAAACGGCTCTAAAATTACTTCGGCAATCACACTCCCCACAAAAATATTCTAGCTAAATCAGCACTATTAATTTTCTCTGCATACATCCGTGAAAACGGAGGCAAGCTGAAATAATAGTCCTAGCAATTGAAATTTCGTGTTGCGAAGCGAAACAATGAAGAAAACGACCAGTGAAGATTTTTTTCTGTTAATATTAGTAGCAGCCGGCAGCAACACGACCTCTCAACCCCAAGTGCCGTGTGGCGCCCCCTGCAGCAGCTAATTTACTGGAACGTTTAAAGCGTCACGATTAGAATGTGTGGCATCTTAAAGATATTAATCTGTTGCGTATAATTGAGCAGCGGGCTGTCTGGCTATGAATAAGTATTTTTTTAAAGAAATTTCGTGGATTTCAAATCAAGAGGGAATATCTGTGTAAAAGTTTTCTCTAAATGCAAATATTAACAAGTAGTTTAACGTTGAAGGGGAAGTGGAGGGAAACTATTCTGATGAATTATACGAATTATAGAAATTTTGTTGGAATTGAATGTTTTTAATGCATTTTTCAGCACGATCTATTCTAATTTTAGTTATGCCTTTCAGTCGAAATTTAAGTTTATCTGATTTTTATTTAATCATCACTTTATCCAAATTTAATCTGCCGTAGATAAATTTAAAAATGTTTTTAATGCTGAAATATTTTTTAATTAAAAAAAAAATTGTTTAGTGAACACAAAAATGTTATACCAATAAGTATATAAGACACACAAAATAAAATCGTTCTTTTGAGGCAGCTCCGAAGCGCAAAATCGTTAAATTGTGAGATTTCATTTTCTTGGGGTAGATTTTACGTCACACTAAAGTCACGCAATGGTCAATTTGCGTCGACCTGAGACTCTCACCTAGGAATGGGCCGGGAATACATCATAATTTAGGACTCTAGGATGATTTATTATATTCGAAATTTTATGATTGTGCAATCTATGTACCATTATTAAGAAGTTGGCAAGCAGTATTCTCTTAATATAAGTAAGTGTTTTGCTACAAAATTAAAAAAATATACATGACTTCGATTTGACTGCATGTTTCTTTGCTTCACTGTCTTGGCATTAACTTTCATACGAGGAAATACCTTTAAAAATCACTCAATTTTTCTATGGAACATTTGGTTTCAAAATTATCAGCGCAATTTCTAACTTTTAAAGGCTTCACAAATTCATAAAAATGCATTATTACAGTCGAGAGCAAAGTTATTGAAGCACACATCCACACTTTTCATATATAATATATATATATATAGCTTGATCACTAATTTTTATTATCAATTTACTTTTTTATAAACAGTATAGGACTAAGATCCTGACTCGATAAATATTTATATAATAAAACAGTATTAGGTGCGCATCTTTTGAGCAGGGATTATTGCTAGTACTTCAACAATTTTGCTGCCGACTGCATCAACACTGGAACACCATTACATTCACACAATTAAAAAAATTCCTATTTTTATTTTAAGAACCATCATAGAATCTAGAAAGTTAAATCAAAATTGTTTTTTGTTTATAATAATTAAAAAAAAAAAAAAAAAATCCTCCTGATAAAGTTGTGAAGAGAAGTAATTGTGCACATTTCCTATCACAAAGGATTATCCCTGGTTTTCACAGAAAAAAAAAAAAAAAAAAAAGATAGCTTTTATATATTTTGGCTTAAATTTTTATTAACTCACATAAATAAAAGGATACATGTAGCTCACAGCAGTTTTTTGAAATGATTATACATTTTGAATAATAATAATAATTTAGTAGTGAGAATTACAACATTCAACTTATTTATGTCATTGAACATGTAAACTATTTATAATTGTATACACAAGGGAACTAAGTAGCTATTTCCATCTGAATTCGACGTTTACGGTATATACGATGTAGTATTATGCATGCGGTTCATTAGATTATAAGTTATAGTAAGGATTAAAGATGGGATTGTACGTTAAAGAATAACATTTGTAAGCTGTTGCTTGGGGAAAAAAATCATCTTCTAGAAATTTTTAGATAAGCTATAGTAAATATGGGCATATTTTATTAAAAGGAGATAAGTACATTCAGGGAAAATCTACAACGTCTTCAACGCCAAAGAGAATAATGGACTTATGGTACGCTAAATGCTACCTTAACAGCTCTCTGCTATTCCATTATTCTCTATAGATACGTTTTATATGCATTTTTAAACTAAAATTGATAAATAAACAATTTTTTTTAGCAATATTTATTTTTCACAGGTTTTAATAATGGACCTTAGGACATAAAAGGTTTTCGACAGGGGGACCAACAATTTTAACATTTTTCTCTCGGAATAATATTTTATAAGCAACTATGCCAATTACAATATTCCAGAAGCTTTTTTTCTTTATGTATTTTGCTGTGCCAGCCATGCAAAGTTCAAATTAAATGTGTTAAATAAATCAGTTGTGTTATATTGATAAGTTTATAATATTTGGTAATATTATAGTTTGAAGTATACTATTAAAAACTCTCAGGCATTATTTATTAACCCCCCCCCCCCCAAAAAAAAAAAAAAAAAAAAAAATGCGGGAGAACCTCTAACTTGTTAGTGTTGCCACCTATTGGTAAGAAATAAGCCTCAATGAGCTGCTCATACATTGATTACAGTTAATCGATCTAATTCGTTAGACATATTAAACTGCATAAACAAATATCGCAAGTCAATATAATTTTATTCTTCATTATTCAACTTCACTGAATAGGAAAGAAAAAGTTTTAAAAGAACCTGACGAAAACTATATTTCAAACAATATTTGATTTCTATTATCTTTTTGAATTGGCAAAAAGTAGTTGTCAGACAATTTGAATAATGTTTCTGAACATTTCCTAAAGTCATTTATATTCCACAAATTTAAAGCTACAAAACATCGTTAATCTGAAATATTATTTGTTTCTTACTTAAAATGTACCTAAATTATCATTGGGTAAAGAATAAGCTGTAACTTTCAACATGTAAAATCTGAGGAATCAATAATTCTACTTCCCTTTCAACCCGAAGTGATGAAAGGCCTGGCATAGAATTTTTCATCTTGAAGCTACTTCCGAATGCATGAGTTCTTCAAGTATTTTCGGTATTGTTTCTCATTAATCAAATTCTTTCAAATAAACGATGTTGGATCAAGAGGTTGTAAGATGAAGAATGTTCATCACAACATTTTAGTTGATCGGAATGAGAACCATTTAAGTTTTCAACCATTTCTCTTGTTTCACTCAAATGACATTGTTGCTCTTCGGCACGTATGAAAAAAACATTATCATCTCTATACGCCCATATACGTTATGGGGCAACTACGCCTTACTAGAGAAGCACCCTGGAGTGGGGCGCGTTGACCCGGTCTTGACAGTTACAAAGTGACTGGCAATTAATCTCCGGTAATAGGACAGGACGGCGCTCAGATTTCGCATTAGAAATGAACGCAGTCGATGAAAGACATATTCAGGAAGATTAATTGAACCGCGATATTAGAGACGAGAAGAGGAGGCACACGAAAAAAAAAAGTTTGGAGGTGTAGGTGGTGACAGAACTTGTGTTACTACACCCACTACGACAAAGATTTATGCCGATTGTTACCTCTTCTGCTTTTCACCCTTTTTGTTTGGGGAATGGATTATAATTAACTCGTCAAAAAGTGAAATGGAAAAATTGAGTCAAAATTATTATTCTTCTTTGCGAATCAGTGAAATATTATGCAGTTGATTGCGATAAACGTGCGCGTAATGAATTAGGATGTTATGTTAGATAGAAGAATGTTATTCTTTTTCAGCCAACTTTATTATTTCTTGATTTATGAACTTTTTGGAAAAAAAAAAAAAAAAAAACTTTGAAATTGTACTGTCACAGTCGTATGAAGAATGGACACAGATATTACAAATAAGTTTTCAAAATACTCATTTATTTTAGTTCGTTATTCGTCGTAAAATAAATTAAACATTTTTTAAATGACTGCTTTAAGATATTATAGCACACTTTTTCATTCGTAAATCTGATTTGTAAAATAATGAAAACACTATGAATAGAACGTATTCAAACAATTACACAATTATTGGGCACCGGTCTCAATTCAATAGTTTGTAATATGCTTACAAAAATCAATAAAATTATGTTATATGTATAAAGCATTCATGGAAAAAATTGCCTTACAAACATGTTACATAAAATTACATATAATAGAATGATACTTACAGATATGTCCATATGTGATTCGATCAAAATTTCTTGAATGAAATGTGATAAGAAAAAATTGTATGAGAATGTATTAAAAAATTCAAAATATTTTAATAGGTTTATAATCATATACAGATGAAATTTTTAGACAAAAGATTACTAATTGTATCAGTATAACTACAACCCTTATAATTTTGTGGTAATTTTTGAAGCTTTAATAAAAAACAATGGAATTATGTTTGAGGTTTCTGCAGAAATTTATTTTTCCAAGTAGAGTAAAACATGCGTACAAAAGAAGTAGAAAGGAAGTTTTTCTAAAACATTCTTACTTCTACTTCATAAAAGTTATGTATATTTTACTTTAAAAGATGAAGAAGTTTTAAATTCGTCACCAGTTCAGAAATTTCTGCACTGATAACTTTATGCTTAAAGCTGCCGAAGCCAAAGTATTGGATCAACAAAAAAGTAATTCCAAATTTTTTGTGCAATATAAAACTTCATCTTTTTTTCAACCTCCAGAATGAACTTTAATTAGTCAAATGTCTTCAATCTGCTCGATAACCTTTTGCCATTTTTCCAGTAATTTCATGAAACTGCACTCATAGAACTTCTGGTTGTTATCAGTAAAAAACTCAAACAAATTCGATTTGAGGTCATCGCTTTAAAGAATTTTTTATCATTTAAATAATTTTGTAAAATTTTAAATAAATGATAATACGATGATGCAAAGTTTGGATATATGGGGGTCAGGCTATAGGGGAAACCGTGGCACAGTGGACCACCCCTATTTATATCTCTTAATATTAAACTCTTTTAGTTCATATGGATACTAATGTATGGCAGCATGGTACTAGTTGTATGCAGCAAAAAAAAAAAAAAAAAAAAAAAAAAACATGGGAAATGGTAAGGTAACCATTTTGATTAGTTTTTATGTTTTGTGCTCCTCAAAGTAATTTTTCCACATTGAAGTTTTAAAAATTTTATGAAGATTGAACTAGTGACTATAAATACTATATAACTGTTAAAGGAAGGCAAGATATTGCTGTTTTTAAATTCCTAAAAATTATTAGCATATTTATTGTCTGTATATTCTTTTATTATTATTATTTGTTTTACTCTGGCACGGGGCACAGTGGACCGCCTCTGTATGGGGCCCAGTGGACCCCCTTCCAATGTGCCTAAAAGTACAAATTAGGTTTAATACTTATATTTGTTTTAGTTAAATTTATAGATACAAACATAATGTAAAGTATTAATATCTCAAAGTAATATATATCTTAATGTTAAAATAAATAAAATGAATAATAAATTTCTGAAAAGAATAAATATTTGAATAGTAAATATAATATCCATCAATATCTAAATTTAATAACTATTTGAAATATATTGCATTAATAAAAGAAAAAATAATATCTAATTTAATAAATAGTAGGAAAAATTTATTATAATTGTTTTTAGAGATCACATGTGGACAGCAAAAGAAGCAGCTTAATACATTTCAGTTAAATTTATCCTACAAATAAAATGTAAATTAATTATATCTCAAAATAATTTAAAAAATATATTAAATATTTGAATAGTAGTATAATATTTATTAATATCTGAATTAAAAAGAAACATTAAAAAGAATTTATATAATATTAATAAAAGAATTAAAAAAAAATTATCTATTTTAACTTAATAAATTTTCTTACTGAGATTTGATTTCTTATTTGTCTATTTTAATTTAGTTTAGGTTAGTTTATTTCATGAAAATGCTTGAATTATGTCCTTTAGACTAGAATAGTATAAGAAACTAATTTTAGAGAGGAAAAAAAAAAAAGTAATTTATATTAATTTAATAGTACAAACAAAAGAGGCTGGTCCACTGTACCCCGGTCATGGGGCACAGTGGTCCACTTTTTGAGTGCTCTTTTTATATTCTTTTTAATTCATAATATATTGGAATATTGTTATAAAAATTTTAAGACATGTCAAGAATGGCTTAGAGATTGTTTGCTATTATTTTTTTTTTCTTTCAAGTACATTGCTTTTCTAGTTTATGCGAAAAAAAATTAAGAGTGTAAAAGTGGTCCACTGTGCCCCTTGTCTCCCCTACATCACTTCTTAACTAAGCTCCAATAATTTTTTATGCGTTGCTGAATATGTCGTGTTGTCTTTGTCGTAGTGAAATACGATTTCTTTGTACTTTGACAGTTATCGCCTTTTCTTTTTGACTGCTTTCTCGAGTTTCATAAGTTGTTGGCAGTAAATATCTGAGTTGGTCGTTTACTTACTAGGAAGCAGCTCAATAAACACAACATTTCCGTAATCCCATCAAATTGATTGCATGATCTTTTTCTGGTGCAATTCAGCTTTCAATATGATCTGTGCTGGTTCATCACGCTTAGACTATATGATCTTTCACAATTAATGTTATTGTAGACGATACATTTTTCATTACCAGTGATTATTCGTTAAAAAAAAAGAGTTGACTGCTTTAAATTTGGAATGTGTGTCACAAATTTTGATTCGTTGTGTTAAGCGAATTTTATCCAATTCATGTGGAAGCCAAATATCAAGCTTCTTAATGAGCCTATGACATCTTATATATTTTTCAATTGTTGTAAGTGATACATTTAATCTTTTTTGCAACACTTTTCAGAAAAAAATTAAAGCACTGGCAGAAAAATACCAAAACAGACATAATTCTATCTATTTGCGCATATCTAAGGTTCTTTTATGCCAAATCAACAATGTGAACTTTGCTTTCTATTTTTGGAGTTTGTAACGTTGATGTCATATTAATTTTCTTTATATTGCACAAAATTTAATTTTTTTATTTTATGTCGAGTTAATCATTCATGTAATTTTCCCATATAGATGTCGATTATAAGTGCACTTGATTCAATTATTTATAAGTTTGCACAGTCTCTCTAATATAGACAATGTTCATTAGGCTGGGAAATTATTTATATATCCTGACCTTGAGCATAGACACACCATGAGACATTTTTAAAGTACTTTCTATTTTATACCACGATTACTAATCAGTCTTCTTAATTCTGTCAAACAGGTTGAATTTTTTGTACAATTGATAGAAGTTGATGTATGTACAGCTATGTTTTAACGTTAAAGTTATTTGGCCACTTTTTAAACTTTAATTATATAGTGATCTATGCAAACAAATAGCGACAAAATGTTGTATCTGCATTGTGTTAAATATCACGACATATTTCAGTCAGAGAAATGGGAACATTGTTCCTTTTGTTTTTCTTAATGCTTTCTCACAATACGGTACATATATTCTACTTGTAAATGAAGAAAAGGAAATCAAGCAATTTAAATGTAAATTCCATGCTGTTATCACTAGGGTGTAGCATTGCATTGCATATCAGCTTAAAAAAACAATACTTATAATCTAAGTAGAGTTGCGGTTAAAACGCGGGTAATGTTCGATTGAATGATTTGATTTTGCTCCTTGATCTCAAATGAAGAGTTTCAACATTTTCTCTATTGTTTTTACAGTATAAATTAACTATATAATATACCAAATTTAATTAAAAAAAAAAAAAAGATCCAACAGAAATGTTTCTATGAAAATTAAGATTTAAATTAAATTTTTGTTTAAGGCTAGATGGGTAGATGCTGTTTATCATAGGTTTTATTCCTTTAAAATATGCAGAGTGTGTCAGTAATACGTTTCAGAACTTTTAGGAGGGGTAAGGGGCATCCCGAAGGCTTGGAATCATACAGTAATGCAAGATTAGAAACATTTTCCTGATGCGGTGGTGAATACAGAATTATGAGCAATAAAAAAGGCGCAACATAAGTAAATTTTAATTTAACAATATACTCGGAAAAATGAATATAGGTCAGAGATATTTTTGAAATTTCGTCCCCCTACATCAATGCAGGTCTCATATCATTGTCAACACCAAGAAGCTGATTGCACGAATCTCAGAAGCTGACGGGAAAACTCGACATATGCTTGGACTATTCCAGAATATTAAGAATTCTATGTGCCGTCGATGTAAGGTTGAAGTCGGTTGATGGAATTTCGAACTTTGACCATGTTCTTTTTATTAAAAGCAGCGAAACACATCTTCAACGTCTTGAACTATGAAGAGAAAAATTAATAGCAAACACCTGTTTCGGTAGCATTTAGCGTACCTTATTCATGCACTAAAGACGGTAAGCAAAATGCTACCAAAATAGATGCCTACTATACAGTTTTTCTGTTTGGTATTTGAGACGTTGAACATTTTTCCTGGGTTTAGATATTCAGTGCCAAGTCATCTCTTAATATTTATGTTCTTTATATCTAAGTGCATCTATAATTAAAACGAATATTCATTTACTTTTTTTCTCTTCTTTTTTACTGTCTTTTTATTTCTGATGTTTTACAATATTGTATCAGGAAAATATTTTTGACCTTGCATTGCTATATGATTCAGAGCCTTCAGGTTGCACCCACTCCTCCTAAACGTGGTACTGAGATCATTGCATATAGTAAGTCGAAATCATTTTCATTGTGTTTTCTTGTAGATTAATAATAATTATATTTTAGCTTAATTTACATCTGAAACAACTTTACATTGCATCGATTCATTTTGAAATTGCGTTAGCCTTTTCTTATAAAACATCACGGCTACTTGAAACAGTGAATAATATTTCCTTTTGATTAACCTTTTATCTACTACTTCAATAACAAAAAAAAAAAAAAAAAAAAAAATCCTATCTGTTCTTGTTCTTTCTTTTTTTTCGATTTATATATATATATAAATAAAAGTAAGTAACCTTTCGTTTTACGGTATGTTCTATTCTATTTTATTGGTTGATACCCTTTCGAATTTCTTTAATGGAAGGACATTCCTCCTAAAAGTAGTTTTCATAAATAAATGGCTTTTGAGGAACTAGCTTGCTATTTCACGGTTATTCCTTGAAAACGCTGTGCATAATAAGCAACTCCTTCCACTATCGTATATCTTCCGCGTGAGAGTGAAGTGTGTGAAATCGTAAAACATCACTCACTACTAAATTTAAAGGCATGCGATATTACTCTGCGAAATGCTGTGGAGTACGCTTATCTTGTTTTTATGTAACAGGTTATATAGTATTTCAAACTTTTAAAATAGACATGAGCACAGCTTCTTACGCAAGTAGAAGAAACTTCAAGAAAAATCAATTGTGTTATTTCGTGTTCGCACATTTTTGTTTGTTTGTTTGTTTTAGTTTTTGGTAAATTAATAGTCTAATTTACGCTTTGACTCTTTCCCTCTCTGTTCTTTTAATTTTTAGAATAAAATAGCTTGTATTTAATTAGTCAACAATCGGGCATAGTCACTTTACTATACCGTTACCTCACTTGCGTGGCTGTAGCACTCTCCGTTCGCAAGTATTTTCATGTTAAAGGGACTTTCCTATGCACCCTGTATATATATATATATATATATATATATATATATATATATGTGTGTGTGTGTGCATTATTTACTTAGTTTTGCAGTTTTAAAGTCATTCTGTATTCTTTGTAGCTTCTTCAGTGTAGTTTAGGTTGTCTTTTTTAAAAACTTTAAAAGTTAGTTAGTGTTAAATTATATATTTAAATTTACTCCATTAGGATCATGAAAAATTTAGCTTGTTCTGAAAGAAAATGTTTCGCTGATCTGAATTTAAAACTGTTCTTGATTTCTTAACATTTTATGGCATATTTTGAATATAAATGGCTCTAGATTGCTTTCTTTTAACTTAAAGACTAAACTTATTGCATTTTTAAGCTCGTGCTGTATTCTAAAATTAATATCTACGTTTAAAAAGAAAACGCTATATCTGTATACTACACCTAAAAGTAAAGCTGCATAAACTCTATGAAAAAAGGTATTAATCATTAACGTATATTTATAATAATATTTGGTAATATACGATTCTCCACTTTTTCAAAATGAGAATATAAAGAATCCCTGCACTGAAAAATTCTAGCAGATAAAAACTTATTTTCTCATAGATTAAAAACTGTTTTTTTTAATTCTAATCTCAACATTTTTACAATTTGGAATTGCCTAGTAGAATGTTTTAGGAAACGGAGAAAAAAAATGTGTTATGTGTTATAAAATAACATTTGGCGGTAATTACAACTGCAATTTCTTATGAAAACATTAAGATCTATTATGTAACTTTACAATCTTTAGTTTTTATTCTATGTACAGGTTGTAGCAAATGAAATGAACACATTTATTATAGTTCAATGGGAAACTAGTTTTTTATAATAAATAAATATATTACTGCATGAATCAAATGCAAAACATTAATCTTATAAAAAATAATCTGGTGTGTCACTCACACGACTTTCTCTTACCCTGAAATTTAATACTATAAATACAGGTTGGAGACTAAGAGGTAAGATAACGAGTACTGTCATGTAAACCTATGTTAAACAATTCAACTTAGGCTTCGGAAGAGTTTTATATGATAGTTAGTTCTGTGTGAGGGGGGCTACCACCCCCCTCAACCCCCCCGTTTCATTAATGCACCTACATTTATAAAGAATTTAGTTCTGTTATTAAAATTTAAAGTTTACTTAAAATTATACAGACAAATTTCACACGCAACATTCGTTGAAACTTATCAATCTCGATCAAACTTTTTCAGCAACAAACTTATATTAACTTTAAAGTACAACATTTGGATTTCCTAAAATTATTCCTTTTTAAGTCACTCTAAGAGACACAGATAAAGATCAAACGTTAAAAAAACTTCACTACGGTAATCAGGAAACCTCAAAACGTGCAAACATACTAATAACAAGCGATGAATATTTAGCTTAAAACATACATTATTTATCATATCTCTATGAAGAATTTATTTGAATTCCCTAACAGTTTTCTCGGAAATGGTAAAATATTATTAGTAAAATAATAAAAATTATGAAAGATTGAATAAAATTAATAAAATTTATGAAATAAAATTTATGAACGATTGAATAATTATCCCTTAGAAAAAACCCTACAGCAGAAAAGTTAATTCCCAAGCGTGCTATTAGTCTGATACTTGTAATAGACCCTAACAACACATCTCTCCAAGACATCCTCGGAATATCCTGAGATAGAAAGAAAATCCCATACACATCCTCAGAATGTATACTAAGAATGGATGTGTTGTAAAGATAAAAAATTAAATCCTTACTAAAATACAGTTACAATCTGCTGAAAACTAAATTTTATGATTTTCGCCGATATTAAATTATCGATTTTGTAGAAGAATCCTTGGAAAATTTCTGTAAATTGTGAGTTTTAGCAGAAATATACAGTAGTTTCCTGCGTATAATTCGCAAGTCTGGTGAGTTTTACAAAAATTTTAGTTTCAAATTTGTATATGAAATCAAAATCCCCACCTTAAATACCTCAACGAAGTTTCACAAATAATCCTTTGTAGTAGGAGGGGGATATATTATTCCCACCTATTTTTTTTTATTTCCAACTGCAATAATTCATGCCAGAATTTTTTAACGAAATATTACTTTTATAACTTAGTCAAACCTCGTATTGTACCTAAAATTTTACTAAAATTTTATTATATTGTTACCACTATCATCAATCAGAAATTTTTCTTGAATATTTTTAATGATTTAAAATGCTAACTCGTTCTGAACTCCCACCTTTAACCGTTTTGCTGTTTTACTGTTTTACTGTATGTTACGTATTTTTTTCTCTATCGCCTTCGGGCACTGACTTCTCCTCGGAGATTATACCCTGTGTTGTCCTGTGTTTGTTTATGTTGTCTTTCTCTGTAAAAAAAAAAAAAAAAAAAAAAAAAAAAAAATTGCTTTTAGCAAATACAAAAATATTCTTACTATCCTTAAACTTTCTATTATATTTTGTAATGCTATCCTTAACCTTCCTTATTTTATGTTTTTTGTGCTTCCTATTTTATGAATTCCAGGTTTACGCATTTATGTTTTGGTGTTCCTTCTCTGTTTTCCCCCCTCTCTCCGTTGCAGTGATTGTGATATTTTCAGGACTCGCGCCTCGGTGGTCAGAGTACACAACTACGAACCCGAAGGTTGTGAGTTCGATCCTCACCTACGGGAATTGCAAAATAAAAAATATAGAAGTTTTTACGGATTTCAGAAAATATTTTCACGCCGGAGTTCACTGGGAACTCCCTTAGTTTATGGGTCCGATCCTCTCGAAGATGCAAGCCCTCTTTCTGTGTTTTGTCTCCCTCTGGTGAAGGTAAGCGGCTGTCTCGGCAGCTGTAGGTACTTCCAAAGCCCGTGATGATGATAATGATGTTAGTTCTATCCTTAGGCAGAGGAAGATGCGGGGCTTTTGTCACAGGGGCTTCCATCCAACAGTATCCGAAGATCCGAAGAAATGCTAAAATTTTAAGTAAAAATATAAATATTGTTTTAAATAGTGATAACAATAGGATGAGCACAAAATTTTAGGAACGTTGTAAGGCCTGCTTTATGGGAAAATTAATTAATTTATGTTCTTCGAACTTAGTACGTAAATTCTGCAGATTTTCCATATTAAATGAGCAAAAATATCTTGTTCTCCAAAGATTTAATTTACGGTATTTTTTTGCGTATTATTCGCGGGTAATAGAAACTAGTTTTGTGTACCAGAAATTTAAATTAACAGAAAAATCCTTAGGTTGTAGGATTCCATCATACTGTGTGTCTATGAATAAGTTTTCAAAGGTAGTTTTGACCATATGCTTATGCATGCAAAGAAAGGTAATTTTAATTGTAAATTATTGGTTGTTAAAAGATATAATGGTCATGAAAAGTACATTTGGAACATCAAATAAAATTTTCCCTTCCGCACAAATAATACAGTAATTTGATACCATGTTTTATCTCCCGTACAAACAAATGCATTTAAAATGCAAAAATAAATTTAGGAGGTATGTTAATGTAGATATAGCTCTAGAAGAACTTGATACAAGTTATTATCATTTGTTGAAAATAACTTTAAACAAAATGTCAAACACATTAAAAAGGTCCCTCATGGAGAGTATTTTCCCTGGCTTTGAATCCAAGTACAATCTGTCGGTTTTAACTTCAATACCACCTAATACATGTTGATAATAACAAAATCTTTTCTGAAGAATCTGGTACATTATACCTACCAATAAGTATTTGAACTATATAAATTATTAAACTTCTGATTATTTGTATTCAATAACAAGGATATATAAGATCTCAGTTCCTTTACACAGAAGCATTACTTTCTGCGTTCCAGCACTGATACTAAAGAACACTAAAAAAATATTTACTTTTCATTATCTTTATTCAGAATCAATATGAAATCTTGACCCAGTTAATCTTTACTAGACCATAATTTCATTCTTCAATTTCAGATTCAATTGTGCCGCAGGAACTCTGTTAAAAAAAAATCTGATCTCAATTATAGATAGAAAAAGATTTCGTTAATAAATTAAAAAAGTGTTCGTTGAAACATTGTCTTCCGTAATGTAACGCCAACAGGTACAATGGTCTGTAAATCATCCAAGGAAATTAGGTGTGGTATATACGGTATGAAATGAAAAAAGAATTCTTGCTTTATAATTTAACATTCACTAAGATGAATATCTCTATCATGTAGGTATATGACAATTTTCCCGAGTATAGTAGTTATATAATTTTTTTTAAATTTTTTATTAAAGAATGCAAAAAATATATACTATATATTTTAATTATTGCTTTGTTTCTAGATTAAAATTGAGTTATTACAAACGATTGAAACATTTCCTGCGTTAATACAGGCATTTAAAGTTAAAGAAAAAGCGTACAGAATTTGATTATTTTTAATATATAATAATTAATTAATACAAATTGGATGAATAGCATTTTAGAGTAGATGAATCCGATTGTATGATATTTAAGTAAAACGTTTTGAAAGTTTTGTTGTTGGATTTCATGAACAACTTTCTGAAAATGAAGAAACATGTTCCGTGATAAAATATGATAAATTTCTGCTGATTTTGTCTTATGCAAAGTGTTATTTATTTATGAATTTCATGATGTCATGTGACAGAAATATGTATGTTTATGCTTATACCGAAATTTCAATTTTATTATTATGTTTAAAATTAAAATAAATAAATAAATAAATCATACAAATATCCGTTTCATCCGTTGTGCGATGCACATAACACACACATATATATATTTAATATATATATATATATATATATATATATATATATATATATATATAAAGAAAAAGAAGGAAATTTAATATTATTCCTTTTGTAATGAATGTTATATTTATTTTCTTTTGGAAGATTTGTATTTCGTTTAAGGGTCATGTAAAAGACGTAAAAGTTTCTAAACAAAAAAAAGGGGGGGGGTGGCTGTCTTATACGTGTACTTTTAGATACAAAACTACTTTCGGTGTTAAAAAAATAAAAAATAAAATAAAAAAAAATCATCACATTTTGTTGATGAAACATGCTTTAAACATTACAAATCTAAAACTCTGCCTCGTGGTTTCAATTGTTTCCCAACGGTGTTTCCACCACAATAAAACTTACAAAATAAACCTTCCTTCAAAAAATAAAATCGCAAAAAAATATTAAAATACAGTTATTCGATTAATGTTCTTGTTTTTGTTGCTCTTTAATTCAAGAAAATATCATGCAAAAACTCCTGATTAAACTACTTTTAAGATAACGCCCCAGTATGTTTTAAACGCCAACCAAGAATACTTTAAAGTATTTACACGATAATCATTAATGCATGACAAATTCTCTAAGAATTAATAATAAATATTTAGAAGAAAAGTCCATTTATAAGTTTCCCGAATAGTGCCAAATTCGACCACCCCAGAAAAAATTACATAAAATAAAGGAAAAAAAAAAAAAAAAAAAAAAAGAATAAAGTTCTGAATTGCTATTTTACTTTCATAAAACGGATACCAGGTTTTAATTCACTATACTCCATTCAACCGATCACTGTGAAAATTGGTACATTTATTTTTCAAGACAAAATGTAGCTAACGCCGTATTTTACTTCAATCGGACGATTAGTTCAAAAGATATTAAATAAAAGCCCCATTTTAACTTTAAAAGTTTTAAAAAGGGAAAACAAATTCATGCAAAATAATAATAATAATCTATATATTAATAGGCAAGCATAAAATTTGTTGTCCCTTTTTAACATATTAATTATGGGAGTAGAGGGTTGAAAATGGTATCATTCGAAAGGTATGGTTAGCCGGAAGGTGCGAATACAAATATTATTTTCTTACGATGTCAAGAAGGTATTTAAAAATACATTTATTTTTTATGCATTTTCCCCCATTTTTCCCTTTTATACACGTATTCCTTTACATTAAAAAATACCTAAAAGTAGAAAGTTGTTAAATCTGGCAATTTCATAAAGCTCAAATAAAACCATAGACACAGTAATTTGTATAATGTAGCATCACTATACGCAAGCGAAATGATGACGTCACTGTCTGTCCATGGAGCCATGAAAAAGATTTTCTATGTTAATTGTCCATTGGATTTTTTGTAAAAAAATATTAAAAATAACGGAAATTACCTGCCGATTTTAATTCCGATATTTGGGTATAGTTATATATAAGTTACTGTCTACATGTGTTTGATTGAGTTATTTTTTCTGTAAAATTGATAAAATTTTAATTTAAAATCACAAAACTCCAGAAAAAAAAATGGCAAACTTCCAGTTTCGAATGTAAACATAAACATTTCATTTCAAAGGGTGGTATTTAAACAATAAATATTCAACTAATATACTAAATAAAAGGAAAATGGATTTGTTACTAACTGCTGGATGTATAAGTAGATGATACGGAAGAAATTCCGATTTCTGTTTCTTGCTGAATTTACATCACGGAGTAAAAAGACAGGAGAAGAAGGTAACGCTGAAATTTTGTGATGTTTTTTTATAATGTTTACAGATGGCGCCAGCGTACAATACTTCTTCTCTCCAGCTTCCGCAATGATATTCAATGGGGAAATGTCTCGTTTTAATTATTTTTTTTTGAATAATATCAAGCTGAAAAAAGTTCGATTGAAAGCAAATTTCATTAAATAGAGTATTCTAACCAACATGTTTTTTTTAAGAGCCATTTTATACTAATTTTACTTTGAAAGAGAGCTTTTAAAAAATAACGATCCTTATGAACCGAAGCTATAGCTAAAACAGACAATTGGGAGGAAGGAGAATGGATGAAATTTTGTAAAGTAAAAAAATAAACTTACTTTAGGTTCAGAAAACTCGAACTCGGACATTATTTCTCTCCTGGTCCTTTTTTTTTTTTTTTCTTACCACTATCATAGCCTGTATTACAACTAGGAACGAAGCATTTATTTGAAACATCTGAATTATGCTGTTTTAAGAACTTACAAACAAATTAAATTGCTTAAAATAAAAAAATTTAAATGTATTCCAGCAAAATTCTATTGAAAACAACACTATATCAGCTCCGAGGTAGGGAGTAATGACAAGTGGCGCCCTCAATATTTACCAAAAATTTACATCACAGTTTCGTAGATTTCTCCCATTGGACCTTCAACTCCTATTAATATTACTCCGTGATTTACATGTTTTGAGCTTTCTTTACGTTTCAATTAACTGAAATTGGCTACTTATTTTTTAAAAAAGTGTCTTTATTGCTAGCTTTTGTGCGTAGAAGAAGCAAGTAGAAGATACATAAAAACTTTCGATTTCCGGTTTTCAATGAATTTACACGTTTTGAGATTTCCTTGCATTTTAATTAAGTGAAATTGACTACTTCTTTTTATTTTTTAAAAAGTAGATTTATTATTCTTTCCTCTGCATATATAAGTAAAAAATATAAGATTTAGAAAAGTTTTAGATTTTCGGTTTTCGGTTTTCGATAAAGTTACACGTTTTGAAATTTCCCGAACTCAATTCGACCATTTTTGAAAAATATCTTTTTTTTTTTTTTTGTAGAAACACTGTACTTTATGAACCAATCGAATTAATTTAACAGAATTTGATACTTGGTTGGGCCTTGGTTTGATATGGTACCTATTAGCTTCTGGGCTGTATCACACAACAAGGGGCGTTTTCACGTTGCGATTTTCTCTCATTTCAGGAAAGGCTAACATCTACAGAGAGAAATAGTTATATTAAGTAAAACTCTGCTGATTCAGTTAGAGTGAATATCGGCAAACAGTTGCCGCAGCTGTGTTGCAATTGCATTCCGTTTAGGACAAGGCAATAACTTTGCTTTGCCTCGCTTTGCAAAAAAAAAATGGTCGAGTTTCGACCACTGGGCGATACTAGTAATAATAAATGCGCGTTCATTTAATAAAATTAAACATTACAACTTTTTATTTCGTTTATTTTCTGAACGTAAAAAGAAAAACTTCTTTACACGCGAATAAAAAAAAAAAAATTAAAAATTAAACCTGTATCATCAAAAATTTCTGATAAAACTGATTCGCGTGCTATCATCTGAACAATATCCATAGGTAAAAGTGACAATAAATTTGAAACTTAATCATCTTCTTCTGGAGAATTCTTCTTTGCTTGGCGCTCAAATAAAGTAAGATATAAATTAATTTCCATTTTTTATGGGCTAAACTTTTGCAAAATATTTTTGTATAAGGTACTAGTTTTCTCTATTCTAATATATTTTTGGATGCCAATATTTCAATTTCTTTTTCTTTCTTTATTTCTTTTCTTTTTTCTTTAATTTGTTTTCACATTTTTTTTCTTTATACCGTGGATAACATATTATTTTCCCTGGTGATAGTGACGTCACAGGCTGAATAGACTAATATTAAGAGAAGCTGTTTTAAAGTTGGCAAATATAGTGCCTATATTAATGCAACGTTTTTAATTTTTAACTACGTCAATTATGGCGATAGAAATTTTAGACCAAGAGAAATATGTTTTTTGGATTATCCTGTGAACCTCAGTATCTTTCGTGTCGCTGAAGGCCATCTCGTTCGGGAGGAGATAGGACCACAGGCACAAAAAATGAAAAGAGAATGCAGTAATTTTCTTTTACAATAGAGAAATCACCATATAATGTTTTACAGGCGTGCTCGCTGGTACCGAAATACGTCATCTTTACTCAGTTGTAAACAGCCTTGTTCACTAATGTGCTTAGTTGTTTATTAACATGAACTTTTAACAGTCGCATGAGATTTATTACTAGGAAAACAGCATTCGTAAAAATGCGGGATATGAATGCAAAATTAAATAATTCAATCAGTTTAAAAAATTTCTAAATTGGTCCTGATCTCATCAAAATAAGAAGGAAAATTTGTTTAGCAGTATTATCTCTGTGTGTGCACACAGACCAACCACTAAAAGCCTATTTTTCAGGTTGTAGGTGTCTCAAAGCGCATAATTATAGCAAAAACTCAATTTAGAAAATTTAATCCCGAAAGAATATTTTCTCAACCATATATGGGTAAAAGAATGTAAAATAAGTTAACATTTCATGCGAAATTTACCAAAACAAATAAAAACTACCCTGTTGCTAGGCAAAGTAAAATGTGTCTGAGTTATCAAAATTTTATTTAGCCTATCTTCTACTTAGCTTCGAGGATTATTCTCATTTGCACATCCACTTCATTCCTTATTCCTTCTTGCAAATCATCAAATCCAATAACTTTATAGCCCTTATATGCAATGAAAGTCATATGGAGGTGCGCCGGTCAATTTTGAGGTGTTAAATGGTTTATCTTTTCTGGCCATCTTTAGATCTTCTCTTCTGATACTATCACACAAATAGCATTAATACCCATTACACCTGTGACGTGTAATCGTCCTTATGTGTGTGTAACGTTTTCTACTAGACCTCTTATTATTGAAAGGTGCGGCCTTATACTGATGTGAGATGTAAAACTGAATGGCGGAGATTCGAAATAGCCCACCGTTTTAATTCCATCGTGTTAATGTTGTGAGTTGTTTTCAAAAAGCAGTGTATATAATGTATATGAAAGAAACATCTTGATGCTTATCGTTATTATCACATATGTTACATTATGTAGAAAAGGAAAACACAGTTTTATAATTTTTTTTTTTCAGTTTTGTATACAAGCGATATTAATCTGGCATACTTAAAAAAAGATTGAAAAATATTAGTATAAGTGTTGTTGACGTAACAACACTAAAATAATGTAATTTATGTTTAAAGCTTTATTACAAGAGAACATTTTGACTGAAGAAGTTATTTAGTTAATCTGCTTGAAAGACATCTTTTATGGGCATGACGACATATTTCATCGTGGAATTGTGGAGTAATTGGAAAAGTAGTAGAAGATAATATTATTGACGAACAAACAAGAGTTTATAAAATCGCTTCAAGAAATAACATATGGAAAAATAACTATTACAATATGTTTAACTCTTTTGAAGCATAGTGGTATATACAGGGTGGTTATAATTAAACTTTTCCTATAAACAGCATTCTAAAGCGCAAACGGGTGAACGGAATGCAACGAAATTTGGTATATGGACTATGCACGAGATGCGCTCACGGAATTTCGAAAAAAAAAAATTTCCAAAATGTCCACCAGAGGGCGCCTTTTCCGGAAAAACATTAAATTTAACACAATAAACGACCAAAATGGAACACAGAAACGATATTAACCATAAACAACATAAAGCATGACAACGTCTGCAAACGTTTTACACCCTAACCTGTTTTGCATAAAGCTTCCTCTTCTTCGCAAGCATGCAAATCTCGACATTTTTACCCTAGAACTGACAGCTTTTCCCGGTTTTACATTTTATTACTCATAATTTTTGTTCTGAATTGTTAATATTGTTTCTGTATTCCGTTTTGGCCGTTTATTGTGTTAAATTTAATGTTTTTCCGTAAAAGGTGTCCTCTGGTGGACATTTTGGAACTTTTTTCTTTTTTTTTTGAAATTCCGTGAGCGCATCTTGTGTATAGTCTATATACAAAATTTCGTTGCATTCCGTTCACCCGTTTGCGCTGTAGGATATTGTTTATAGGGGAATTTTAATTATAACCTCAATGTATTTTATACCATCTAGTTTTATTCTTAAATGCTAGGATTCCTCCCAGAATTTTTTTAACAAACTTGTGTTTTTAAAACTTAATGGAAAAAAAAATCATTTATTTCTTTTCTTCTTACTTTGATTTTAATTTCCGGTAGTTGTCCATATTAAATGTGTATAATACTTTGTGCTTCAAATGGTTAATTGATTATTTGTACGTTAAAATCCTTTCATTTTTATATTAATATCATACCTTTTTTTTTTTTTCGAAATAAATGTAATCAATGAGTTAAAAGATTTTTTCTATGAAGGGGAGTTGATATTATTTGTGACTACAAAGAAAAAAGTCCCCACTATGAAACGAGTTGAACATCACTTTATTAGAAAGTTAAATCTATTGTTTTTAATAAGATTCCCGCATGGTATTTATTGGTTCTTATATATATATATATATATATGCATATGTGTAAAAATTACAGTGTATTCATTAAAAATGTGAATTTAGCCTTTTACTCCTCTTTCTCCATCAAAATTATAAAATTATAGATTAAAATTATATTTATATAGATTAAAATTATATAGATATAGATTAAAATTAGATATTTATATAGATTAAAATTATATTTATATAAAATTATTTCTAACCTTTATTTTAAGTTATTAATATTATGATTTACTTTTTTTTTTTTTTTTTTTTTTTTTTTTTAAATAAATTCTTTCTGATATACACAACATAAATTCAATGACATTATTAACTAATTCTTGTCACGAAATATATTTTGGATAAAAACTTAATTTTTCTGATATATATATATATATATATATATATACAGCACTGCAGTTGTCTCTAGACGAATATAGAATCTCGAATTTTGATATAGTCTAGTTTTTTCTTTCAAATAAATGGTCTATAATATTTAATAAATATTCATTATGCTAATAAATATTCCTTGCTTAATAATATTTAGTCAAGTAATTGTAATTTAGATTATTCATAGCTTTTAAAAGTAAGTTAAATTAATGATGTCAGTCCTAGGTCAATCTGATAGCTTCAACTCAACTTAGTGTTTGCTTAAATAACTCATACTACTTAGGTTTGGCTGTTAATATGTGCTTTATGACTTTATTTCTGGTGAAGCTCCGTTTATTATAATTTAAGATTTCAATCTATCATTTTTTTGTTTTCATTGAAAGTAATATTTTAATTACAAGGTTGGGTAACCTTGCTTGTATTTGCGTGATATCGCTTGCTACAAAATAAAACATTGCGTTTTTTAATGTAGAGGTGATGTCTCCCTGACGATTTATCTCTACATTCTGAGTAATTTATTTTATTTTTTATTCAAATATTTCTGTTCTTTTCCATAAAATTAAGCTTTTTTCATCTTTCTTTTGGTTTATTTTGTTATTGTTAGTTCGAAAAGAAAACTTTTGATTACAATCATTAAAAACCTTTTTGTAATGCTTGTATATCTTTCATATTCTCATTGTAATTATTTTAAAGTGTGTGTCATTCTTCTTTTCATATCTAAATAAAAAAATACTGGTCAAATTATTTAAATATATTTTATTTTAGTTAACTAATAACCGAATAGGCTTTTGTGGATTGTCGTGGCAAATTAATCGTCTGTTTATTTTCAATATAATTCTTATTGTTATAATAATAATAATAATAATAATAATAATAATAATAATATATATAAGAATTCATACAGTAATATAAATTTCATATTTATATTACTGTATTTCATACTGTTTGAGAAGATACTTTTAGCATATTAATATAAACTAGTATCGCCCAGTGGTCGAAACTCGACCATTTTTTTTTTTTTTTTTTTTTGCAAAGCGAGGCAAAGCAAAGTTATTGCCTTGTCCTAAACGGAATGCAATTGCAACACAGCTGCAGCAATTGTTTGTCGATATTCACTCTAACTGAATTAGCAGAGTTTTACTTAATATAACTATTTCTCTCTGTAGATGTTAGCCTTTCCTGAAATGAGAGAAAATCGCAACGTGAAAACGCACCTTGTTGTGTGATACAGCCCAGAAGCTAATAGGTACCATGTCAAACCAAGGCCCAACCAAGTATCAAATTCTGTTAAATTAATTCGATTGGTTCATAAAGTACAGTGTTTGAACAAAAAAAAATAAAAAAAATAAAAATAAAATAAAAATAAAATAAAATAAAATAAAAAAATATATTTTTCAAAAATGGTCGAATTGAGTTCTAGAAATTTCAAAACGTGTAACTTTATCGAAAACCGAAAATCTAAAACTTTTCTGAATCTTATATTTTCTACTTATATATGCAGAGGAAAGAATAATAAATCCACTTTTTAAAAAATAAAAATAAGTAGTCAATTTCACTTAATTAAAATGCAAGGGAATCTCAAAACGTGTAAATTCATCGAAAACCGGAAATAAAAAGTTTTTATGTATCTTCTACTTGCTTCTTCCACCCACAAAAGCTAGCAATAAAGACACTTTTTTAAAAAATAAGTAGCCAATTTCAGGAAATTGAAACGTAAAGAAAGCTCAAAACATGTCAATTCAGCAAAAAACGGAAATCGGAATTTTTTCCGTATCGTCCACTTATACATGCAGCAGTTAGTAACAAATCCATTTTCCTTTTATTTAGTATATTAGTTGAATATTTATTGTTTAAATATCACCCTTTGAAATGAAATGTTTATGTTTATATTCGAGACTGGAAGTTTGCCATTTTTTTTTTCTGGAGTTTTGTGATTTTAAATTAAAATTTTATCAATTTTACAGAAAAAATAACTCAATCAAACACATGTAGACAGTAACTTATATATAACTATACCCAAATATCGGAATTAAAATAGGCAGATAATTTCCGTTATTTTTTAATATTTTTTTACAAAAAATCCAATGGAAGTTTAACATAGAAAATCTTTTTCATGGCTCCATGGACAGACAGTGACGTCATCACTTTGCTTGCGTATAGTGGTGCTATATTATACAAATTACTGTGTCTATGGTTTTATTTGAGCTTTATGAAATTGCCAGATTTAACAACTTTCTACTTTTAGGTATTTTTTAATGTAAAGGAATACGTGTATAAAAGGGAAAAATGGGGGAAAATGCATAAAAAATAAATGTATTTTTAAATACCTTCTTGACATCGAAAGAAAATAATATTTGTATTCGCACCTTCCGGCTAACCATACCTTTCGAATGATACCATTTTCAACCCTCTACTCCCATAATTAATATGTTAAAAAGGGACAACAAATTTTATGCTTGCCTATTAATATATAGATATCCAGTTCAGAGCATTTTTTGAGTTCATAAGAGTGAGACTATCATAATGGTACTTGTGAAAATCAAAAATAAACTATCTATTTTTTTCCCCTTGTTGATAACGGAGTCAAAATTACTTTTTTTTATTTTTATTTTATTTAAAAAAGCATTAAAACTAAGAACTTTGTGGGAAAAACTAAACATTTCTCATTATATCCTGTATATAGAATAGCTGCCATCTTTCACACTTTTTGGCTACCAGAAATTTTTTATAGAAATCTGTTATAGATTTCTCCAAAAGTGTTCACCAATCCAATAAAGTAAAATAAATAAATAAATAAATAAATAAAATTGCACAATTAAAGTGGTAATAAAAAGTTTAAAATTTGTCAGCTATGATTTAGTCTATTATGTAAGAAAAGTGTCCAGAATATATGTGTTTAAAGACAGATTTACCTAACTATAAACCGATTATTTTGAAATCTCTTGTATTCGATTTTACTATATTTGGTGAGATGTTGCATGTATGTACGGGTACGTGTTGGCATTTTCTTAAGTTTACAAAGAGCTGCCACGTTTTTAATTTATTACGTAGTATTGCTAGTACCGGCAGTCTTTTTACACCATTTATATATATATATATATATAGTAATTTTATCCAATGTATAAATACGATTATGAGAAATAAATAAGAAGAAAAAACTATATAAATAAGAAGAAAATTACTCTTCTAAAATAGTGGTTAAAAAAGGCAGGGGACTAACGATGCTAAAGAGTAAATTTCAAATTTTCACAATTCTAAGTTTGCATTTTCCGAAATTAAATCTTTGGTGTTTTCAGAATGCTTTTTTTTTTTTACGATATGTGTTTTTGTGAATGAGTCCAATATTTTTCAAACAATGTGTTCGGCTAATACATTGTTTTCGATGTATTTTTCTATTTTAAAAAGTAAGATCCACCTTTTGACGTTTCTTTAAAATGGGTAGTTATTTAACAAAAAGATTTCACAAATTCGTGTTTAAATTATTAAAATTTATCCTTAACCGTCCATGCCATATTATAAATTTAAAGTACTTGTTATAGATTAATTATCCTGCTTTCAATGCCTACTATAAATTTTGACGCAATTCGTTTAGAGTATGACTTAATATGCCCCCTCCACTTCTAATAAACCAATTAGACAACAAGTAACTTTTTCAGCTTTTTTATATCGAAATACATATTGTCTGTAACGTAATATAACGCGTAAAATTACGAAAACAGTACTAGCAAATGCTATGCCAGTACAGTATTATTTTCATTTCATCACGGATTTTTACTTTCCGAACACTATAGTGAGGAAAGTATTGTAATCATGTCAAAAATCCGAATTTGAGATTTTGATGTTTCTATACGTTTCGAGGTCCAATGAGTTCGTTTTCACTATTTTTGCGATGATGTATGTATGTATGTGTGTATGTATGTGTGTATGTATGTGTGTATGTCTGTGAGTGAACACGCTAGCGTCTAAACGCTTTGTTCGAATAAGCTGAAAGTTGGTACGTATATTGTAAGTCACCATAGTACGAACCCTATAGATTTTGGTGAATCTAGCACTTATAGTTTTTTTACAGGGACACAAAGAAAAATTCTTTATCATTATGGCCTATGGGACCAAAATCTTAAAAGTGCGATAGCTTCTAAACGCCTTATTCAATTGAGCAAAAAATTTATACACATATTATAGGTCACAGTTACTCAATCTGTATAGATTTTGGAGAATCTAGCACTTGTAGTTTTTTTTACAGGGACACAAAGAAAAATTCTTTATCATTATGGTCTATGGGGCCAAATTTTTAAAAGTGTGATAGCGTCTAAACGCCTTATTAATCTGAGCAAAAAAATTGTACACATGTTATAGGTCACAGTTGCACTAACTGTATAGATTTTGGTGAATCTAGCACCTGCAGTTTTTTTACAGGGGCACAAAGAAAAATTCTTTATCATTATGGCCTATGGGGCTAAATTTTAAAAAGAGTGATAGCGTCCAAACGCCTTATTCAATTGAGCTGAAAATTTATATGAATATTATAAATCACTGTTGCACTAACTATAAGCATTTTGGTGAATCTGGCATTTATAGGTTTTTACAGGGACATAACGAAAAATTCTTTATCATTATGATGTATGGGCACAAAGATCAGTAGCGTTATATAAAACATCGTGTAATATATGGAGAAAAATACTCAAACACTCTATTATGGATTTCTTTTGTTTGTTTAACAACTCTTCTTTCTTTACTTTATCTACAAAACTGTTAATTACTCAATGTTCGGAAAGTCGAGTGGAGTCACTCCAGATTTTTTTCATTTCATTCGGAAATTTTTCGTAAAATATGAAAAGAAAATCCTGTGAAGATCGAAAATTAATCTCCCCCTCCCCCAAATAAATAAATAAAAATAAATAAATAAAATAATAAAATAATAATAATAATAATAGTAATAATAATAAATTTATGCATTTAATATTTTAAACCTATTTTATTTTTCTTTCAAAATAAATCGTATCTTACAGTAATTTGGCTTAATATGGATGCTATAGTCTGAAATCTTTTAAATTGTTTGTGATCTCTGAATAAGAGACAAAACTTTTCAACTTTTTAGCTTTTCTTCATCTTTTTAATAAGTTTCCATTGCTCCTTTTAGGTTAATGAATTTTATATGGATAGGTAATCTTTTTTATTGTCAATTTGTAATTATCACTTTATTTTTATCAGTTTATTTTTCTCTGAATACAGTTTATATATATATTAATAATTTTTTTAAATGCAGTAAAAGCCCTGTAACAGAAGATTTAAGACCGCTGAAACCACATAGACCAATAAGAATTAAATTTCAACAAACTAATATATACATATATGTATGATTTTCAAGTGAGTATTGTGGATTTTTTCATGTCTTTATTAATATTATTACGAATAAATTAGATTTATGATTTATTAGATATGTTTCTTGTGGCAAATTCTGTCATCTAACTATCTGGTTTTCTTGCATTCTACAATCATTGTAACAATTCAAACACACACATGCATATATATATATAATTAAAATTCATTAACTTTTTAAATTATTTTCTATATTCTGGAACATATTTTATTAATAATATTTGTTATTAAGAATTTTGAAATCCACTAAACCGTGAATTATTTGTCAGTGAGTTAAGAACTTCTTTAAAAAATATGTTATTAAATTTGCATTTATTCATTTCTATGAGAGGAATTTTTAATTAAAAATTCTTGCATAAATTCCACAGTTTCAATGCTAGCTTCTAATATTAATTTTAGTTCCTATGTGCATTTATATTGCGCTATGAGCGCTAATTTTCTAAAGTATCATGATTCTAATTATGGAGAAAATTAATTTGAATTATTTTAATTTTTTTTCAAATAATTTCGTAATTTGTCTTTATATTAATTATATATACTATATTAGAATTAAAAACGTAATAAAAATAATAAATAAAGTATGGGAGAGCTTGCACTATTTGATTTCTGTAATTTAAAACGGGAATGGTTATTAGCTCAGGAAAGAACTTAGCATAATGTTAGCAAATTTTCTCCATCCCTGTTTGTTTTGCCGACATAGTTGAGGCCTACAAAGGTCTTGTAAATATGAAAAGGGTTATTTTTACTCGTAATGAAAGGATTGGCATTATAATCGAAAGGAGTGGCTACATGTCAGGTAATGACAGAACACCCTCTTAAAATACATGACTTAAAAAACAAAAATCAGATTTCAGAGGGTTTTGTAGCCAAAAAACATGTCTGATGGTATCATCTGATATACAACTGACAGTGAAAGGAAATCTTACAACTCCCACAATCTTCCAGAGTATTTTACTAAGATCTTTATCTCATTGTGTTGAAGGTGTGAAAATTGGAGGTGTGCAATTCATTATTCAAGCTGTCTCCATTCAAACGTGTGTAATGATAATCTTCCAAAAGGAAATTGATTCTAACTACTAAATTGATTTTTTTTCCTTTTTTAAGGTAATTAAAAATTAATCGTGACTTTCCTGTTAATAATTTTATTAATAAAAATGTGTTTTTTAGTTGTTGCAATTAAAAATATATATATGTAATGTTCTGAAAAAAAGAATTAAAAACAATGGGTTACAGTACTTTTTCTAGATTTTATTAACTTACGTATTACATTATAACATGTTTATTTTATTTTATTTTTTCATTATTATCGTTTTTCATTTGCAGAATAAAGACAAATAGTTCTTACTATTTATATGCTTAAAAGTTTCATATTTTTATTTTACGATAGTAGCAATTTTTATTAAACTTTATTATCTTTCTCATCCGTTTTCTCTTTCTAAAGTAAAATTTCATGAACGATTTTTTGTTAACTAAGAATTAGATAATGACAATGTCGACGCTTTTGACAAATTTTTCACGGTAACAAGTATTAAGCAAATCTGTTGATTGTAATAATTTTCATCTAAATAAATTTATATGTAATGTAGTGCCTTTTTGTTTTCTAAAATATCACACTTTTTTAAATTAAAGTTTTGAAATCTTAAACAAAAAGAAATCCTTCCATAAGATTTTTAAATTTAGCCTTGCGCCAACAAAATTTTGAATGAAGCATTTATCGACTATCTTTCTTAATTGACTATAATCTCTCAAAGAAATGAAAATTTATAAAGAAAGATATGGTATTAAAACAAATTCTGACAATAAATTCCTTTTTCTACAACCATTGACAGACTTTTTATCATAAAAATAAATTAATTAATTAAAAAAAAAAAGGAAGAAAGAAAACAGTATTTACGGTCATTTGCAAAAGTTTAAGACCAGTAGTTGACTTTCAGTATTTTAACACATTGCATCATTTACGCAGATTATTGCATCATCTCATGTACTGATTGCATCAGACGCATTCTACTGCTATAAATAAAGGTGCCCGATCCGTTTATCGCCAGTTTTTTATTGGATTTTGTTGTAGACAGTGCTGTTGTGTAATTATTGTAATGGGTAAAAAAAAAAAAAAAAAAAAAAAAAAACCCTCACTTACTGTTACAAAAAGGTCAGAAATATTGACCCTGCATAAAATTGGACTTTCTGAACGTCAAATAAGTTTAAAGGTAAATGTGAGCAAGACAGCTGTGCATCAAGTCAATAGTAAATTTAAAATTTAGGGAAAATTTGTGGACTTTAAGAGAAGCGGTCGCCCTAGAAAAACGAGTGCACATGGGGATCATGTAATAAGAAGGATGGTCGTACGAGATCCAAGAACCTCCTACAATAAGATTAGACATTCTCTGGCTGCAAAATGCACCAACGTTAGTTTGAGTACTATTTCAAGATGTTTCACCGAAGACTTTGGTTTATCATCCCATAAACCTGTAAGAAAACCTCGACTTACTCAAGTATGAAAAAAAAAAAACGACTCTTAAGGCCCGCAAATTTTCCTCAAATTTTAAATTTACTAATAGCTTGATGCATAGCTGTCTTGCTCGCATTTACCCTCGATCTTATTTGACGTTCAGAAAATCCAATTTTATGCAGGGTCTATATTTCTGACTTTTTTGTAACAGTAAGTGAAGGTTTTTAACCCTTTACAATAATTACACAGCAGCACTCTCTACGATAAAATTCAATAAACAACTGGCAATAAACGTGTCGGGCTCCTTTATTTATAGCAGTAGAATGCCTCTGATGGATTCAGCACATGAGATGACGCTTTAATCTGCGCAAATGATGCAATGTGTTAAAATACTGAAAGTCGGCTACAGGTCTTAAACTTTTGCAAGTGACTGTAATATGCTCATCTTTACTGAGTATATAAGATTATAGCGATTATAGCGATTATTCCTCTGAAAATCATTGACTACATATTAATAAAAAGCCCCACAGAACTGGTGTTTTGAAATAATAAGTACAAAACTTCGGATAAACATCATAAAATGCAAGAAACTCGCAACAATTGTTTCGGGTCGAAAGAAAACTCGATCCTTCGAGAGGCGAACAAAGTAGGCACGAGTGCTGCAATCAAAGTGGCAACACATGCTCTGATTGCAGCACTCGTGCCTACTTTGTTCGCCTGACGAAGAGTCGTGTTTTCTTTGGAACCAAAACAATTGTTGCGAGTTTCTTGCACTTTATTCTGTTTACCCAAAATTCGTACTTATTATTGGCTACATATTGTTTAAAATAATAATAATAATAAAAAAAATTCTTCAACAAAAAATATTTGGTGAGAGCAAAAATGCACAGTCACGGGACAAAAAATAAATATCTTATACGAATTTTGTTACAAATAATATTACCAAAAATTTTTAGTACTACTTATGTCTCTAATAAATCATTCACACAATTTTTCTTTAAAAATGTGATAGGGAATTTGCACAAATTTTAAAACTTTCAATAAAAAAAAGTTTTGCAACACATTTTTAAATTTATTTATAAAATTAGGCCAAGAAAGCGAACTTCAACTCATTTTAACAAAAAAGTTTAGAAATTAAAATTATTCACAATTTCGTCTTTAACGTTTATTTGCTTTTAAATATTTCCTGTAATATTTTCTAAATGCATAAAAATACTACTTAAAAGTGTAAATGGAAATTATGCACGATTACATATTTCATAATTTTGTAATTTGATATTTGTAATGAAAAATTGTGAATTAAAACTTGTTTTTAAAAAATATTACATTTTATCCATAAATAACACATATATATGTGTATACAAATACAGAAATTGTCTCCAGTTAATAGTCATATGCTGCCTTTAAAACTATCATTATGCAATAATAAGGGACAATACGAAAAAATTTAATGATTGATGTCAGTCAATATAAAACCAATATAAAAAATAAATAATATTATTTTAGAATACAAGTTTCATTTTGATAGTAAGGGATTTAAATGGACACTATATGTCCTATATGTATATACATAATGAATGTAGGATGAACGTAGCTGAAATTTTTTAATGTGTTTTTAGTTGATGTCAATCACTATGAGGCATTTCGTTGATGTAAAATTTATACATAATTTATTCCTAACAAAAATTTCTCTGGAGGTTACCAAAGCCGGGAATATACCTCCTCGGTGGAGAACCAAAATTATGCAATAACTCCGGTTCATCCTTATAAGTGATTTCACACATCGTCGCCAATTGCACACTCTGTAGCTCTAGCGCGATTTTAAGTCAACTCAGCTTCAATATAACACAGATTTATTTATTTAAAAAAAAAAAAAAATCTTTATTTAGTTTGAAGTGTAGTATATTTTATTTGGCATTTAAAGTCGTTTAAAACATTTCACCCAAAAGAAAATATTTATAATTACATCTAAAATCATTCGAATAAGGGTATTTTCGAAATTTCATTTTTTAAATGAACATTTCAACCTCAATTCTTTTGTCAAAATTGGGTTTATTTTACTGTTTATTTCTGAAAGATCATTATTTAAAATTCATACTCATGTCAAAACCGCAAGTAACTGTTGATTCATATTTTTGCGGTTGCTTTGAAATTTTTCTCCAATGGATTTTCACAGCAGGTAATAATGTTACACCTTTAAGGTGTTCCAGATTAAGTTTTACCAACCTGAACACCTACTTGCAAAAGAAAAATTTACCTTATATTAATTACGTAAGCGTACTGAAACCATTGGTAGTTATTAGATAATGGATATAATTTGTATAAGTCATCGTAAATTTTACCGGGTTTAAAAAGAGGGGTTAGTTGCTACTATACGAACATTATTGTTACAATGTGTTCTATCTATTTTTTCAAAATGTCAAAATCAATTCAAAACTAAAATCAGGCCAAACCTCTAATGAAACTAGTCGAAAACATTTCTTACGTGATGCAGGCACCCAGTTGGAAGCTGTTTTACAAAATTCATCCTGCAAGGGAGGAGGGGGAGGGGCAGAACGGGATTTCACAAAACCCTCCATATTTCAAAGAAAAAACATATTACCGTTAGATTTTTGCTTTAAAATTAAACAAGTGAAAATATTTAAAAGTCAGTTCGTAGAATTTAAGGAACTCGACCTTAAAGAAGTAGGGGGGCAAAACGTAATATCCCAAAGCAAACCGTGATTTCACATTATCCTTCATAGCTCCAAGAAAAAAAGAGAAATATCCGTAAGATTTTCACTGTAAAAATGAGAAAACACAGATGCTTAAATGTCCATTTTAAGCATTTTCCGAATTTGATAGAAAGAAGAGGGGGGGGGGGACGTTATTTTACATAACACTTCATTTACACATATAAAAGAGCACATCCACTAACTGATTCTGCACCGCCGTAGCGATTGTGTAGGGAACTGGATCATGAATTTTGGTGTGAAGGTTGGTTTTGGAGTCCTGACCCCCACTAAAATGGGGTTTTGCAAAATTTCCCTTTTCCTTCCTTATAAAGAAATTGCATATTGAGAGACAAAGCTCAAGTTAAAAAAAAAAGACAGTAATTTTTAAATTTTTTGATTTTAAAGGAGGAGGGGGAAAATCGATTTTGCACATAGAAGTTGAAAACGTCTGTGCGTCCTCTGGAGTATACTTCTAAAAATCCATTTTGGGTGTTTTGGCGATTTTCCATTTTTTGGGAGGCGGTAGGGAAGCGATGATTTACGAACGGGTAAATTCGAGAGCCCCCTTTTTATATTTAATCTGCGTTAACAGTTAATATTTAAAACATTAATAAATTAGAAAATAAATAAATAAATAAAATAAAATAAATCAATACACAACAAACTTATCGTAACATTATTCCTCGATTATTATATTAAATCATTATGCGAAACTATCAGACGAAAGCGAAACAAAGTAAACAAGGTAAAAAAAAAAAAATAAAAACAAGCAATGAGAGAATAAATATTAAAAGGGCTAATTAAAACCAAATAATTGGGAAATAAACTTAAGTAGTAGAGATTTGTTGTCAGGGGAAGCCATCCCTAGAGTGAGCACGTGAAAAATGCAAGATTTGAAATACCGGTCGCTATTAAATCGAAATAACCAGCAGGTTTCCCATTCTTGCATTCAAAATAATAAAATGAGTGGAAAAATAAATCCGAGATCATAAAAAAAAAGAACCAAATTGACAGAAATCATCACAAAAAGAATCAAGGACGCAGGTTGAATGGCAAAACCAAGCAAAAGGTAATAAAATATGAGATTAGTTGTTAGCAGTATAAAGAAGATAAAGAATTACTTCAAGCAACCATGAAGTCAGTAAAAATAGTCTAAACAACAAAAATACACAGATAAATCTATTTTAATGTGATTAATAATTGTAATGACTAAAATAATTTGGTAAAATTAAATTAAATTAAATTAAAAACATAATGTTACATTTATTATGAAATTCTGTAGGATTGCAAAAACACTGTAATTAAATTATATATATACATAATTATTTTAAATAATACGGAATGAATAAAAATGAACTGCTGAGTAATGAGTGATGCAGAAAAGACGTTGAGGCCCCTGATCTACAGATCTACTTGTACAAAACGTACTGAAATATTTTCAAGATAAAAAAAAAAAAAAAAAAAAAAGCAATAATCTTGTGTGGCAGTCACACGACTTTCTCTTACTCTGTATTTCATTACTATAACGACAGATTTCAGATTAAGAAATAAGATAACAAGTGTTGTATATGAACCTACGTTAAAAAGTATTCAAACTAGGATAATTATTTTAAATAATTTGGAATACATAGCAA
The DNA here is from genome assembly GCA_963930645.1 of Salticus scenicus. Taxonomy (NCBI): domain Eukaryota; kingdom Metazoa; phylum Arthropoda; class Arachnida; order Araneae; family Salticidae; genus Salticus; species Salticus scenicus. The sequence continues at coordinate 178,575,356 of OZ005652.1, forward strand.
TGATTTGCTAAGTAATGAGTGGTGCAAATAGGACTTTGAGGCTCCTGATCTGCAGATTCACTAGTATTTTACATTTATAAAAACAAATATTCAGACAACTTTCACCTGCACCACTCCTTAATATTTATCAATCTTGATCAAACCTTGCAAGTAGCAACCGCATATGAACTACAAAATACATTATTTAAATTGGCCTTTTTAAAAAAAAAAAAAAAAAAAGTTGCGCTGTTTTGACAAACATACAGAAATATCAATCGTTAAAATCTTAACATTCGCATTCGAGGAGCCTTAAAACATGTAGTTATACGAAAAACAAGCACTGAAAATGTAACTTTAAAAGAAAGAAAAATACTTTATTCACCGTATTGATATGGGGAATTAATTTTCATTCCTGAGCAGTTTTCCTGAACGTGGTAAATTATATTAAAGCTCTTCCACCAATTACATTCAATAGAAGAAAAAAAAACAAAGTTTTCGCATAATTATCGGTATCCTTATATGTTTTCTATAAGTTATGTAACCAATACATTGTTTACTTAAAAAATAATCCTATATTAATCACTTGCAGACAATCCTGAAATGCATTTCCAGCGATTTTCAAATATAGTCTCACTACATTCTAGCTCTTTTCGGCAACCCTGTAAACGAATGGTGTACGATTTTCATACCATATTCTGCAAGAAACATGCTTTTATGTTATAAAAAATATATGTTTATTTCATTTTGTTTAGTGCAGCTTATAGATGTTAAACTGTACCTAGCAAACATTTCGTCCACAGATGCAATGTATTTAAGTTTTCTTGGACGTCTCTGTACACGAAACATTTACTTAATCTCAAGAAAAAGTTTTATACAGCATCTCTTTTATGAACAGACTTAGAATACCGAGTTTGTGCTATAAATTCCTAAGATATGCTGATAACAAATACACAGACAGAAACATACACGCGCACAATCACAATCCAAACATTAAAAACTGATTTTCGTTTTCAGGGTATATCAAAATGTGCAAATATAACAAAAACTCAATTTCAGGAAATTTATCCCAAAACAATACTTTGTGTAACATATATATGAGTAAGAGAAAGTAAAAAGGGGTAAGTCAAAAATTTCTATATATATATATATATATATATATATATATATATTATATATATATGTATATGTGTGTGTGTATATATATATATACCCAGATAACAAGCACATTTGCAGCAAGTTTGATTTATCTTGATGTTATCTTGCCATGACAAATTTGATGCGATAAATTTGCCGTGAAATTGCTGCAAAGTAGATACAACAAAATCTATCTTTCGTTTAATTTTTTTTTCCTTTTACACCATTTCTGTTGCAAACTAAAATTGCTATGTAAGTATTTGAAACTCAACCAAAGTCTGATATTGAAGCAGTTTCGCAGCGTTTTGTTGCTCGTGTTGTTTACTGGTGGAAGAAGCGTGACTTTATCCGCGGGGCTCTCGTGTCCACAAGTCTTATGCGAAATACAAGCTATATTTTCATGTTTCTATGTGTATTTGCGTGATAAGAATCTGAGTTTGCATTGCATTAAAAGTTGGTGTGACATGACAAGCTTGCCTGTTGCAATGAATCAGCAGTACTCTTAATACGAGAAACCCAACTTTTCTACTAGTTTGCAACGAATTTGCAGCAAATTTGATACAATAATAGTGCAACTTGCACGACAAGTTTGCTGCAAATTTGGCGTATGGTGACTTCGGAGTTTGCGTTAACTTGCTACAATCTTGTTATGAACTTACAGCTTGTCACACTGAACTTGCTGCAAGTTTATTGGCTTACAAAGCAAGATTGCTGCAATTTCGCTGCAAATTGAAATTGCTATGTGGGTATATATATATATAAAGGAAAGTTAAAAAAAAAAAGAAAGAAAAAGAAAAAAGAAAGAAAGAAAAGAAAAAGAAAGCCTATTAGTAGTAAATATTTGCAGATATTTCAGTAATTTGATGATTTAGTATCCAAATTTGGTACCACTTATGCACATGAAAAATTTTAAGAGACTTCATAGGGTGTAAAGCACAAATTATCTCCATAACTTAAAAAAAAAAAAAAAAAAAAAAAAAAGTTTTGACAATTTTGTCTCATGTGAAAATATACACTATCTACCAATAAGTATTTGGAAACTTTCGAATTTAAACATTTTGTAAAATATCTAGAAAAGTTCTTTAGGAATCACACACACATACACCTTTGAACTTTGGTTGTGTAAATAACATGTTATACCTCATATATTGCAGCAAAAGTTTTGTGCAGAAGAGGAAAAGGGGACTAGTAAAAAAATTCTGTTAATTCTATCTCTCACAGCTTTTTGAATTTACACGATATTTGTTTCGAATTTTTATATACGTTGCTCAATACTTTTGGCTATTAAATTATGCAAATGAACTTTCTAAAAAGCTAGCGCACGTAGTTAAAAATTATTTAGTAAAAACGTTGATATTTCGCACAATATTTAAATTTTTGCATTCTGATTATACTATGCTGTGTCTAATGTAGTATTCCAAATTTCCTTAAAATGACTTTGCACTTGGTTTAATACCCTACGAATTATAATTAAACAAGAAAGAAAAATCATGCAGTACGCATTGACTAGTAACACTTTCCAACTGTACGCAAATGTTGTATTGAATAAATTTCAATATTTTTTGTCTACGTTATCATACAACAGACAGAAGGACTGAAAAACATACAGATAGACTAATTTATTTTAAAATTACACTTAGGCATTTGGGAAAGTGTTAAAAAGGCTTAACGCAAAAGAAAATGCAGTCGTTAGATTATAATTACAGCTTTTAATCTCTCTGAATATTTTACTGTAGCCCTGTAAATCTGAAAGTTAATTATATCATATTCTATACAAAACAATAATTTAGAATATTAATAATATATATCAATGTTTTTATGATTTTTATAGTAGAACGTTTTTCAAGTATAACTTTTAAGAAATTCTGTCCTAAAACGTAATACATTGGCTTTTTTTTTTGTTGTTATTGTCCCTGAAAGCAAACTAGTTGTACAGGACCTATTAATGACATTTTAAATAGGGAACATTCCATAGGGAACTTGAGTGTATCATTTTTTAAAAATTCTCAAAATATTCACGGATGACAGGAGCCGGACACAAACAGACAGAAAGGTAGACAATCGGACAGACAGATGCAGAAATTAAAATCATATTCCCACTAAAATTATAAGAAAGTGTTAAAACGCTCATGTAAACAAAAGTGCAATTCCAGAAAATTTTTATTAATAGCTCTTAATGTAAATGATTATTTTTGTGTGGCCCTGTAAATCTAATGCTAACCATACTTTATTACATAAAGGCACTCTTTTGCGCATACGAATAATATATTTCAATTGCATTAAGCTTTGTGGAAAATAAAATTATTAAAATTTGGTTATAAAAATAACTCTCATACAACACAATGCTTTGGAATACATTCAAGTGCCCCTGTACACAAACCAGTTAGAAATATTCTCTATTTTACATAGGAACATCCGATTGGGAATTGAAAGACATATTAAAATTTCATTAAAGTTTCTATACATTAAAGGTACTAAAATATGGTTCATAAAAACTTCTCTCATAGACCACAATGCTTTCGAATACTTTTGGGTGTCCCTGAAAACAAACCAGAAGAGGTATTCACTCCATTTTTAATAGGGAACATCCGATAGTTAACTTGAATAAAATATATCGATTTAAAGAAATTCCATAAATATTTACGGGAATCAGAGTGCAGAAAAACAGGAACAGAGACAGACAAACGGACAGAAGAACAGTCAGACAGATACACAAATTGAATTTATATTCGCACTAAAAAAATGATAGAAAGTGTCAAAAACGCTTAATGAAAACGAATGCACAATTCTAACAACTTTTTATTAATAACTCTTAATATAACAGAATATTTTTGTGTCACCCTGTAAATCTAATGCTAATCATGCTATATTCTATGCAAAGCATTCATTTGTGCATATAAATAACATATTTCAATTTCCAAAAACTTCGTGGAAAGTAAAGTTAATAAAATTTTATTTATAGAAATATCTCTCTTAGAACGCAATGCTTTAGAATACTAGTGTCCTTGTGTATAAAACAGCGATGGTATTTAATCCATTTTCTACAGGAAACATCCATTAGTGAACTTGAATAACATATTTCAATTACATTAAGATATGTGTACAGTAAAGGTATAAAAATATGATTTATAGAAATATCTCTCGTAGAACACAATGCTTTGAAATATTTTTGGGTGTCCCTGTATACAAACCAGTAAAGGTATAAACTCCATTTTCAATAGGGAACATCCGATAGTGAATTTGAATAACATATATCAGTTTCAAGAAGTTCCATAAATATTTACGGGAGTTAGAGCGCGGACAGACAGACAGACAAACCGAAGTCATTAACAATTTTCAACCTCATTTGGAAATGTTAAAAATGCTAGAAAGTGTTAAAAACGCTTAATGTAAACGAAAGTACAATTTTAGCAAATATTTATTAATAGCTCTTTATATAACTGAATATTTTAGTGTCACCCTGTAAATCTAATGCTAATCATGCTACATTCTATGCAAAGCATTTTCTTTTGTGCTTATAAATAACATATTTCAATTTCATAAATCTTCGTGCAAAGTAAAGTTATTAAAATTTAGTTTATAGAAATATTTCTCAAAAAACGCAATGCTTTGGAATACTTTTGTATGTCCCTGTACACAAATCAGTGGTGGTATTTACTCCATTTTATACAGGAAACATCCGATTGTGAACTTGAACAACATATTTCAATTTCATTAAGATTTGTGTACAGCAAGGGTATGAAAATATGGTTTATAGAAACGCCTCTCATAGAACACAATGCTTTGAAATATTTTCTTGGGTCCCTGTACACAAACCAGTAGAGGTTTAAACTCCATTTTCAACAGGGAACATCCGATAGTGAACTTGTATAACATATTTCAATTTCATTAATTTTTTGTGCAGTAAGGGCCTGAAAATATGGTTTATAAAAATGCCTCTCATAGAACACAATGCTTTGAAATATTTTAGGGGATCCCTGTACACAAACCAGTAGAGGTATGAACTCCATTTTCAACAGGGAACATCCGATAGTGAACTTGTATAACATATTTCAATTTCATTAAGATTCTTGTACAGTAAGGGTATGAAAATATGGTTTTTAGAAATGCCTCTCATAGAACACAATGCTTTGGAATATTTTTGGGGGTTCCTGTACACAAACCAGTAGAGGTATAAACTCCATTTTCAATAGGGAACATCCAATGGTGAACGTGAATAACATATATCAGTTTCAAGAAATTCCATAAATATTTACGGGAGTTAGAGCGCAGACAGACAGACAGACAGACAGACAGACAAACCGAAGTCATTAACAATTTTCAACCTCATTTGGAAATGTTAAAAATGCTAGAAAGTGTTAAAAACGCTTAATGTAAACGAAAGTACAATTTTAGCAAATATTTATTAATAGCTCTTTATATAACTGAATATTTTAGTGTCACCCTGTAAATCTAATAATCATGCTACATTCTATGCAAAGCATTTTCTTTTGTGCTTATAAATAACATATTTTAATTTCATAAATCTTCGTGCAAAGTAAAGTTATTAAAATTCAGTTTATAGAAATATTTCTCAAAAAACGCAATGCTTTGGAATAATTTTGTGTGTCCCTGTACACAAATCAGTGGTGGTATTTACTCCATTTTATACAGGAAACATCCGATTGTGAACTTGAACAACATATTTCAATTTCATTAAGATTTGCGTACAGCAAGGGTATGAAAATATGGTTTATAGAAACGCCTCTCATAGAACACAATGCTTTGAAATATTTTCTTGGGTCCCTGTACACAAACCAGTAGAGGTTTAAACTCCATTTTCAACAGGGAACATCCGATAGTGAACTTGTATAACATATTTCAATTTCATTAATTTTTTGTGCAGTAAGGGTCTGAAAATATGGTTTATAAAAATGCCTCTCATAGAACACAATGCTTTGAAATATTTTCGGGGATCCCTGTACACAAACCAGTAGAGGTATGAACTCCATTTTCAACAGGGAACATCCGATAGTGAACTTGTATAACATATTTCAATTTCATTAAGATTCTTGTACAGTAAGGATATGAAAATATGGTTTTTAGAAATGCCTCTCATAGAACACAATGCTTTGGAATATTTTTGGGGGTTCCTGTACACAAACCAGTAAAGGTATAAACTCCATTTTCAATAGGAAACATCCAATGGTGAACGTGAATAACATATATCAGTTTCAAGAAATTCCATAAATATTTACGGGAGTTAGAGCGCAGACAGACAGACAGACAGACAGACAAACCGAAGTCATTAACACTTTTCAACCTCATTTGGAAATGTTAAAAATGTTAGAAAGTGTTAAAAACGCTTAATGTAAACGAAAGTACAATTTTAGCAAATATTTATTAATAGCTTTTTATATAACTGAATATTTTAGTGTCACCCTGTAAATCTAATACTAATCATGCTACATTCTATGCAAAGCATTTTCTTTTGTGCTTATAAATAACATATTTCAATTTCATAAATCTTCGTGCAAAGTAAAGTTATTAAAATTTAGTTTATAGAAATATCTCTCAAAAAACGCAATGCTTTAGAATACTTTTGTGTGTCCCTGTACACAAATCAGTGGTGGTATTTACTCCATTTTATACAGGAAACATCCGATTGTGAACTTGAACAACATATTTCAATTTCATTAAGATTTGTGTGCAGTAAGGATATGAAAATATGGCTTATAGAAGTGCCTCTCATAGAACACAATGCTTTGAAATATTTTCTTGGGTCCCTGTACACAAACCAGTAGAGGTATAAACTCCATTTTCAACAGGGAACATCCGATAGTGAACTCGTATAACATATTTCAATTTCATTAAATTTTTGTGCAGTAAGGGTATGAAAATATGGTTTATAGAAATGCCTCTCATAGAACACAATGCTTTGAAATATTTTCGGGGGTTCCTGTACACAAACCAGTAGAGGTATAAACTTCATTTTCATCAGGGAACATCCGATGGTGAACATGAATAACATATATCAGTTTCAAGAAATTCCATAATTATTACGGGAGTTAGAGCGCAGAGAGACAAACCGAAGTCATTAACACTTTTCAACCGTGTTGGAACGTGTTAAAAAGGGGAAATTTCCTTTCCAATTAAAAAAAAAAAGTTATATCTCCATGAATATATGTTGTAGCGTTATAAAATTTTATAAGTATAATTGGAAAAATCCTCATAATCACATGCTAGCCAAAGCGCATTTAAAGCATTATTTTGTACATGGTGACCCAAAACATTTTGATTAATGTTTAATTTTTTACTTGTCACTTTTTTTTTTTTTCAAGACACAACATCTGCTGAAATATATGATGTTCTTTACACTGCCAAAGTTTCAAGATGATACCTAAAAAACTTTTCTAGATATTTAACAAAGCGTCTAAATTCGAAAGTGTCCAAATACTTATTGGTAAATAGTGTATATCTCTGATTCATACTGCTAAATAGTATGAAGTTCCAAATGATAATTTGCTTCTTTTAAAACGAGTAAATGTATTTTGAACCTACGCGATAAATTTATTTTAATCCCTGACCAGAAAAGAGAGTTGTAATAACTTTAAAGCTTTTCTCTGTCTGTAACACTTTCAAACAAATAGGCCGATTTCAGTTTTTCTTTTTCTTTTTTTGTTTTTGTTAAAACACTAATTTATTTGGGATAATTCTAAGCTGTAATTGATGACGAACTGTTTGGTAGATTTTTTTTTTTTTTTTTTTTTTTTTTTTAAGTTAATTAAAATTTGTTTTTTCAAGTCATTTCGCATTGATATTTTAAAGTTTTGGAGCTGGCAATTAGCCAAATTCTAAAACATGTTTCATAAAATCTGTGAACTGCCAATTTTCCAATTTTTAAATCATGCTAGATTATAAATCGCGTCGATTTTAAAATAAGTGTGTTAAAACATTTTATTTAAAAATCGCGAATTAGAAACCGATTTTTACAAAAATTAAAAAGTTAAAGTTTAGCTATAAATAATGGTTATGAGTTAACAGTCCAAAAATCTCTAAATTTGGTTGAAAATTAGAGACTTGTTTTGCTTCTTAAATTCATTAAAATTTTATTTTATTTATTTATTTATTTACTTATTTTTTCAGATAACTTTGCATTGGTATTTTAAAATTTACGAACTGTCAATCTTCTAACTTCCAACTTATGTTAAATAAAGAGCTTTTTTCTTTTATTTATTTATTTATTCTGATTTTGAGTAGAGCATAAAAGTTTTTTGTAAAATAGCAAATTTTTAAGAGATTTTGAAAAAGTTAGAAATATGCTAAAGATATTAATTAGGAATTCACTATTTCAAAATCGCTTAATTGGGTTTCAAATTGGAGATTTTAGGGAAAAATAATATTTAATTGAATTTAAAGCAAGCACTAATTTGTCGTTGTATAATTTGAGAGTTAGCGTTCTACTAACTGAAAACTACTGATTTTACAAAAAAAAAAAAAAAAAAAATGTTCAATTAAATTCAAGCTCGGGATATTTTTTGTAACGCTTGCTTTACACCTGTATGCTAATGCATGTAACATAGCTGGTTGAAAAAAATTGAGTTTTATGCTTCTTTCTTTTTCTTTTCTTTTTTTTTTTTTTTTTTTTCCTCGGTGGGGGGGGGGGTCTTGTTTATTGTACTGAACAGTTTTTGAAAGTAAGTTTAGTATAAATTGTGATTAGTGTACCATAATTTCAATTATTAATTGAATTAAAAATTAGTTATTTAATTTCAGACAATTTCTGTATTTCTTTCTTTCTCTCTCTTTTTTTTTTTTTTTTTTCTTTTTTAGCTGAAAAGTTACAACAGCTAACAATATTTTAACAAGTTATAGAAAGCAGTATGTTTCATACAGAATTATTCAATAAACAAAAAAAATTAATTTTCTTTTGCATATATCAAACTAATTTCTCTGATGAAGAAGGATTGTGTTTCTATATTGTTGCTTATTTGTAACTTTGTAACAGGATCATTAATCGAGGGCGGAGCATTTTTTCGTGAGTTGTCTTTGATTGGTGAACATAAGTCACGGGATTTCGCGTGACTTTAATATATATTTTTAATTAGGAGGGTAGTGATTTTTATTTGTTTATACTGAATATTTTTTTCATGCTTCATTTTGCAGCGAAAATTTAACAGGAAAGACAAAACTAAATTCGACAAAACACGAAATTACATTATTTAAATAGGGTCATTATTAAAATTATTTATGAAGCTCTTAATATATTTTCCTGGGTGAAAGAACACGATAGAGCAATGTTTCAATATAACACGAAATGTTTTAATAATGAATATTGCTTTATTTAGGTTTCTTAATAACATGTGTCCAAGCATTTCAATAAGGTGATAGTATAAAATTAAACGTTAATTTTACCCTAAACATACATTTTAACAATTTTCAAACATTTTGCTTTTACACGTGTTTCGTGTGCTTGAAAACGCTTATCATGAACAAAAATGCAATTCTAGCAATTTCCAATTCTAGCATTTAATGTAACTAAATATTTTTGTGTGACCCTATAAATCTTAATGCTAATTATGATATATTCTATAGTATTCATTTTTTTGTGCACATGAATAATAAAGGCCAATATCATTATGTTTTGTGCAAAATGAAGGTATAAAAATGTGATTTATAGATATACCTCTCAATCGCTTGTAGTTCTTTCGGATGTCCTTGTTCACAAATCAGTGGTGGTATTTAAACCAATTTCAATATGGAACCTCCCATATTAAGCTTCAATAATGTACATCAGTTTGAAGAAATTCAATGAATATTTACGAGAGTTAGAGCATGGACAAACAGACAAACCGAAATTATAAACATTTTTTAACTTTTATGAAATCTGTTGAAAAAGAAAGAAAGAAAGAAAGAAATATTTAAGATTACTGACCTGAAATGGAATTTGGATCGGAACGAATTATTACTGAGGATACTTTTTCACGATGGTTTCACGGCTGTGAGTTTTTATTTACATATTTATTTATTTATTTTTACTTTCTCTTACCCATAGGGTGGAGAAAATATTGTTTTAGGGTCAAAATTTCGAACGTGAGTTTTTGTTACATTTACATGTTCTGAGGTCCCCTGAATACGAAAACCATGTTTTTAGCGAATGGTCTGTGTGTTTGTCTGTTATCAGCCTATCTCAAGGACAAATAGTAGCAGAAATTCCAAACTCGGTATTCTAAATATGTATCATATAGGGATGCTACAGTAAGCTTTTCGTTGAGATGAAGCGAATGGTTCGTGTACAGGGACACTCAAAAGTTTTCAAATACATTACGTCTATGGCGGAATTGCAGGTAAGTACAGTTTAACATATATAGACTGCACTAAACCAAATGAAACGAATATATATTTTTTGTAATAGAGATAGTCAACTCTGGGAAAAAAAATTTGTGTATGTAGGAGCCCCGCCTCACCCGTGGGGTGGGGGAGTCCCCCTCGAGGCGAGTAAATTTTCATAAAGGGTATCTTTCAAAAGAGCCCGCCAATACCTTTAAAACGAATGGTTGAACCATCGATCTGCGATAATTTAAAATAAAGTTATCATTTTTTTTTTTTTTTTTTATAGTTATACTACTTCTCTAATATGGAAATCCTCTGCATTATCATAAAAGATAATTTTTTTAATAATAATTTAAATAAATTATTTTTAAAAAACAGAATTATTTTTTAATAACAGAATTAAATTGTATATAAATGTAGGTGCATTAATGAAACGGGGGGTTAAGGGGGGCGGTAGCCCCCTTCACACAGAACTAATTATCATAAAGAACTCTTCCGAAGCCTAATTTGAATTGCTTAACACAGGTTTACATAACAGTACTCGTTATCTTACCTCTTAATCTGCAACCTGTATTTATAGTATTAAATTTCAGGGTAAGAGAAAGTCGTGTGAGTGACACACCAGATTATTTTAATATTTAATAAATTTTTGAAAGACCTTTCTTTCATGCGTACGTCTTTTATAAACAAGGACATTTCAGAACACCATCCTACTACCTGAGTTTCACATAATTCTAATTAATGAATTTAACGATTGTTTAAAATACACTTATGTATACAAAATTAATGTAATGTTAAAACATTAACCTCTTTTTTTTTTTTTTTTTCCCTTCTTTTTCGTGTAAATTTTTAACAAATGAACATAGAAACATAAAATTTGGAAGACAGGTTTTTTATCAAATCAGTAAACGATTTTTATATGACATCATCGTAAGTATTAATTGTTTAATATATATATTAAAAACACTTTTAACACACGTAAATTTAAATTTTTATTTAAAAAATGTTAAAAAAAATTTTATCCAAAGCTTTTCGCTTTAATAGTAAAGCATCGTCAGGGATTTTTAATTAATCGCAAAACGATTATTTAAAAATCCCTGACGATGCTTTACTATCAAAGCGAAAAGCTTTGGATAAAAAAAAAATTTAACATCTTTTAAATAAAAATTTAAATTTACGTGTGTTAAAAGTGTTTTTAATATATTTAACAAATGACACGTGTTCAATTTAACTCTCTTTTTTTCTTAGAGATTATTTATATTAATTGTTTAACTGATATTAATTTAAATTTTTTGAAAATTAAGCTTTTGAAGAAATGAAACATTTTTAAAATTTCGAAAAAGAAAGCTAAACGAGAAATGGGATTAAGGATTTTACTACCAGGTAGATGAAAATTCACATGCATTCTTATGTTAGATTATAATCAGATCTTTCTTCCTGTATTAACTCCTGTGTTTCTTTTTTTTGTCGTATGTGAATAAATTTTTAAAAACTATGCCTACGAACATGAAAATTGGATGAGATGTTCTTTAAAAATTTTATATTCTGACAACTTTTTCCTTATTGATGTTCATAGTTTGTCAAGTAGTAATTATATTTTTCAAAAGGTCCGTTATGGAAGAAAAAAAAAGTTAATACAGAAAAAAAAAAAAGTTAATACAGAAAGTTAATCATTTAAAAGTTATGCACAAAAGAAGAAAACAGGAAAGCAGGTCGTTGTTTTAATATTGAACGACAGTGTAATTAGAAAAGGAATGTTTTATGGTACTTATAACTGTTTTAAATAATTCCTTATAATTCTGCATATCCGTATAATAGCAGCATAGCTAATATAGTATTTTTTTTTTTTTTTTTTTTTTTTTTTTTTTTTTAATGCTGAATTTTTATTTTTTGTTAGTTTTGCATTGTTATAAAATTTTAAGGGAATACGGAACGTTAAAATTTTTTTTTTCTTCTTAAATTATATGCTACCATGAAATCTATCCTTTCTATGCACATATTGTATTTTAAGGATAAAGATTAATTTTAGTAATCAAAAGGCCTATTTTATGAGAAAAACAATGCAAAGTAATGCACAATTTCAAAATTTAATATGCAAATTCTAAATCATTTTAAATATCTTTTTTTTTTCTTTCTATTACATGCGTTTTTTGCATGTAATTAAATTAATTCAATGTTTTATATCTCAATTACAGCATCAGCTATAAACAAACAAAAAAATTTTTTTTTTTCAAGTTTGAAATCTTTATCATGAATTTTTATCATGCTGCTGAGTTTGAGAGCTCGTAATAAAGGTAATAATTTCATGATTTTAAAATGAGTGTCCAGTTTTGTGACAAATGCTCTGATGAATTCCCATACAAATTTTTAAAAGGATTCGATGAAAACTAATTCACAACGAGCATGATAAATAACTAATTATTTCCCAAACTTGGAAACCAAGAAAAATAATGTTTAAAATTTTGTAAAAGCTTTTAAGTAATGTTTAAGGAACTCTAAAATGGTATTATTTTCAAAGTATTATATAGATGTGTAGATTTTTTAATAACTGTCTGGATATTTTTAATTGCATCGATTTTGATAATTTTCATCATCACTTTTCCCTTTAAACACTTTCGCTGCATCGGAAGTCTTGTTGTAGAAAAAGTAGATTTGCAGTTACAATAGAAAGAAGGGCAGTCTATTGACTTACACGCAGGTTCGCCACGGCAACAGATTTGGCAATAAATTTGTCAACTTGGCGACCAAATTTTCAGAAAAATAGTAGTTTAGGGTTGACAGAACTTGGAAATAACTCAAAAGGAGCCAAGTTTCTGGAATTTTCTCGAATGAGCTCAATTATTCTGACTTCGAATTACCTTGAAAGATCGATAAATCATTACCGTAACTATAAAAGGAGAAGAGTGATTTTCGCACCCCGAGAAATTCAGACGGGTTCAGATATTTATGCTGAGCGGTTATCTGCGAGAGGCTGTGCTATAAGCAGTTAATCACTGTTCCTGATTCAGCGATATTTTTGTAGTGTGTATGATAGTTTTATTGTATTGTTTCGAGAATATTCGTTGCATCAATGCCTTCGTTTACTAGAACTAGAACCCACCTTTTTTTTTTTTTTTTTTTTTTTTTTCCTTTACTAATTTTCTACGCGGAAGATTGTTAACATTTTCGTAACAGTAAGATACGGAAAATGAAATACAATAAAATGAAAATAATTACGTTTTACTTGATATTTCTAATAGTTTGTTTATTTATTTATAATTTTTTTAATAGTTTTTCCGTTTAAAAATGATTACTCCGGATGTTTTATTATTGATAAAATAATTTGGCAATAATATGAATGAGAAATGTGTAAATATTTTTCTTTATACCTACACCTTACTCCTGAAGACCATTTAGATTAAGAATTACTTTTCCCTAAATTATCAGTATAGTTATTAGAAAATAACGCATTCATTGCTGTTTATTTTACCAAATTTATTACCCACGTCGATTCTTTCTTTCTTTTTTCAAATAATTTTTATTAAAAAATGATTTTTATTATAGTAAATTAATAAAAGTTTTTTTTTTTTTAGAATAGTACATTTTTTCAAGAATTTATTAACATATTAAAACTTACTGTATATTTAAATTTTTTTGAACAAGGAATAAATAAAAAAAATCTATCTGAAGGAACTAACTGAAAAAGTGATGTAAATGAAAGAATTTTTACATTCAAAAAACTATCTAGTTATGCATAGAGATAATATTTCATATAATTACATCATCATAATGGAACTCAAAGGAGTCAACACAAAATATTATATTAAGTTAGTTTCCCTTTAAATCCGTTTCTAGTATTTAATTGAAAATAATTTAATAATATTTTTAATGAGGGACTCATGAGGTTTCTTATGTGAACAATTTTATAAGAATGCTGAAGGGATACCTTATAATATTTCTGTTTTAAGATTGCATATTTCTTTTTTAATATTGTTAATGTGTTAAGTTTTTCTATCTTCGATATAATAAATTACAAATTATAATGTTTAATACTAAATAGATTTTATTTCTGAATAAAGTTATTAATGTGAATAGAGTTGTCAATCTCTCTTATCACATTTTCTTATTTGCTTAAAGAGATTATTTTTGGTGAATATTTTCTTAGGGTTTACCTAGAATAAAGATTTTCAAACAAATACTCTCCTATTTGTTTTTTAATCCCCTGAACAATTCCTAAAATTAACTGTATTAAAATCGTAAAATCTATGCTTATTAGGCACTGTACCTTTTATTTTCTCCAAATTGTTTCAATTTAGATAATCAATTAGGTACGAAACAGTCAGTGATAATAATGATATTAGCAAATACCTCATTTAATATCATGATGCCACAATCTACGCGTTTCTCTCACCTGATTAAAACAACTATCAGTACCCCTCATAAATAACTTTAATCCTGTTCGGGGCCCTTCTTCTTGAGCATTGCGTGTTGTGTCCTCTTAAACTTCCTCGAAATAGGTTTACGATGATCTACATTTAATTTATTGGTGCATAAACATTTAATATAAACCTTTCAACTTGTTCTTTTCTCTGCCATTTCGTGTGATTTAAGAATCATTGAAACATACTTAGGCTATTTATGCTGGGGGCATTGAGTAGGAAATCTTTTGTGTGGGCTATTACGATAATATGATACTTTAAATGCATGGGTGCACAAAGGTTCAAAGGTTTAAATATGCATTTTTCCAGGAGATGGAAGGATTGGTCTCAGTTCCCCATGCTATTTGCTGTTATCTACGATTACTGGGGAGATTTTGGACATTGGTAAGATTGGGATTGATGCGCATACGCATTTCATACAGTTCAGAACTTTGTTTTAAAGATTATAACACTTCCTCGTCGTTGAAAGAACCATTTTCGTTGAATAAATATTCAATATTTTCTCTGAATTTTCAAGTAATTTTTGCTAGACATGACGGAAGTTTTCTTTAAAACAATATATTTGTATAAAATTTATGTAGTCCTTAAGAAGAGTATTTTCGTTTCACATGTATTCGATAACTGACACAACACGGAAAATATGAATTGTTGATTTGTAAGGACTAATAAAATATTTTTTTCAAAGTGTCAAAGAAATTTTTGATTAATTTTATGAAATACTATATATATATATAAACGTGTTTGTAGTGTGCGATGTCCCAAGTAACACAGAATGGTTGGGTACGGTTGTTTTTGGCCGTCGGCCCTAGGTTGGGCCCAACGATGGAACGGTTGGATCATGGTTGGCAAACTGTTGGGCCATTGTTGGTGAACACATTGTAGGCCAACTATTATATTTTGCAGTTGGGAAAACAGCATTTTAGGACTGTTGGGCCAACAATACTATTTACTGTTGCCCACTGTTATTTTGAGCCCTTTTCCCAACGAACTAACAATAAATTGCAGTTGGGCAACAGTCTTTGTTACTTGGGGTATATCTAAGACCAACATTTAAGGAATTAAGGCTGTACATGAATAATAATCGCTTTTGCCTCTTCCCCAAGTAATTCTCTGTGGAACTGCCGTTGCTTCATAATTCACCAGGAGAGAATAGTCAGATTCCCTCTTTCTCCCTTCCTATATAATCAAAAGAAATTTTTGTTGCTTCGTATTATATTATATTAAGTTCAAAAATGAAGTTGTTTGATTTCTATCTTTTAAAATCCATGCTTTAAACCTGTCGCCTTTTACCTTAAGAAACTTTTTTTTTTTTTTTCCAATAAGTTTAAATATTTATTTTCGAGAATAAAAATTAGACCCTTGAGTTTGCATGATGAAATAAAATATTTTAATTTATTTAAAACAAAAATTTCTTCCTAAATTAAAATGCGACAAGTTTAAAGATAGAAATTCAAACAACACAATTCAAAAAGCATCATTTTTGAGCCTTAAAGAGGCTCATAAAAAAGCAGTTTTTTAAATTCTTTTTTTTTTTTTTTTTTTACTCTTTGAACACGTCCTCTTTCATTTTAACCAGAATTTTTAAAAAGTACATATATTCAAGTTTTTCATTTTGTCAAGTAAACGTATATATATATATATAATATATATATATATATATACACACACACACACACACACACACACACACACACACATATATATATATATATATATATATATATATATATATATATATATATTAATT